>APFE031148943.1:0-19908 GCA_000404065.3 Pinus taeda
AAAGACAGAGGAAAAGGAGATGAAAATAACCATTGTCAGTAGTCATTCCTGGTGATATACCAATGGACATAGTATGGAAGGATATACAAATTGATCCTTCGGATAATTTAATAAAGTTGTCATAGGTCATAGGTGCATACGCATCCGCTACAATTGATAAAGCAGTAGAAGTTTGAGAATTGATCAGGGAAAAGGAAAAAAGTATTCAAAAATTGGAACAACAAGTGGTAGAGGAAAGGCAATGTGTTGATAAGCAAGTGAAGACATAATTTTCTCAACTCCAGTAGGACTTTGATCAATTAAATCTCAAACATTAGGAAGACATTAGTACTAAGGATACTCAAATATGACAACTCCATTTTTCACTTGATCAGTTAAAGGATAATCCTAAAGTGGAAGACTTTATAAAGGAATAATTGGAATTAACCATGTTGTTATCAAAGAAACAAGCGATATTCTATCAGAAGTTGTCAATCATCAATCCACTATGTGTTAAAAGTGATTCACCCATGAATCAATCATTTGATTTGACGGTGAATTTCAATAACATTGACGATAAAATTTCAATATTTATAACATGACGAGAGACACTAGAAGGAAAAGCAACAAACCTTCCTAGAATAGAGGAATATCATAAGGAAATCCTCTTTATTGATTGGGACATTCAGTTGAAAGAGGCAGAAAAAGTTGTCTCTAAGGCAATCCATGTTTCCAATAACATCATTGAAACTATCAATGATAACGTACATAATTCCCACCTCTTAGTCTTCCTGATATTAATGTTATGGAAATGAAATGGCAGGAAATTTAAAAAGCAAAGGAAGAAGCAATTAAAAAGTTAACAAAAATTGACTAGGAGATGTACTAGAAATATCCAGTGAAGCCACACAGTCAATGGCTAATGCTCTACCTCCTTGATGACTCATCCACTCATATGCTTCCTACGATTTCATCCCCTAGGACAGGTCATCCCCTTGATGTTAAGCTAGTGATGGATATTTACAAGCTCAAGCAGCAAATGAAAGAATAAAAATAATTGCATTCATGGGCTTGTCATTTCAACAACTTCTATTTATGTCCTATTGTCTCTTATTTTAAGGGGATTTGTTTCAACCTCCTCATCACTTTTTCTGTATTTTCTACTTTTATACTTTATTTTTTATATAAACACTTTCATGTCGACGAAGAACAGGTCTCCAATTTTTATAACGAAAGACTTTGGAAGCTTGCACTTCTGTACTTTCAAGTTTATTTTAGTAGAATCACTGATAATGATCTTGAAATTTTGTAGGGAAGACTTTGGAAGATTCAACTTTTGTACTTTTGAAACCATCTTAATGAGAAATACTAGACCAAAACTATTTATTTGATGAGCCAAGAAATATGCATCATGTACTTTTATCATTGTATTCATGTTTTGTTTATGAATTGATACTCATTTCTCTTTATATCGTCTATTATATGTATCTTTTCTAAGGTAGCTATACATTAAATCACTTCTGAATATGCTAAAATTGTCATCTTTAATACACAAATAAGAAATTTGTTAATGTTATATGATTGCGATAGAAGTAGAGTTGTTTCAACCTCCTCAACACTATTTATGTATTGTGTATTTTTATATTTTATTTTTTTATATAAACCCTTCCATGTCTACAAAGAAATGTCCCCAAATTTTATAAGGAAATACTTTAGAAGCTTGCACATATGTACTTTTGAAACCATCTTAATGAGAAACACTAGACCATAACTATTTCTTTCATGAGTAGAGTAACATACATCAGGTACTTAAGTCATTGTATTTATGTTTCTGTTTTTTATGAATTTATAGTCATTCCTCTTTATATCGTTTATTGTATGTATCTCTTCTAATGCAGTTCTTCATTAACTCACTTTTGAACATGATAGAATTGTCATCTTTAATACATAAATAAGTGATTTGTGCTTTATTTTATTTTGATACGAGTTCCATCAATTATTTTGATTAACTATTCAATGAAAATAATGATCTTAAATTCTTTTCATTTCTATAAGTGTTTGATTAATATTTATTATCAATTCAGTAAGGAAAATCAGTTTATATTGCATAAACATAAGTAACCCTAGGTAGTAGATAGATTAATATACATGTATTTTGAGTTTATAAATCACCCCCATCTATCACTTATTTTTTGGTTAAGAACACTCTATCCATTCTATCAAATTTTCATTGGGAAAATGGTCCCATTATATCATGTCGAAGCCATTATTCCAAATGAAAAGGGGATGGTATTCAAGTCCTCAAGTGAATTCTTATCCCCCATGTTCTTGTAATGAATTTCATGTCCTCAACATGACCATACTAACATCGAACATGGAATCATCATGAACTTTCTCGATGGAAATTCAATTTCGAATATGCATTCAAATGTCATGTATCATTATAATGAGACCATGACAGTTTTCTTCAAGGCCTGGGAGGATGATATTTGGATGTTGAATGGGAATCTAGATTGTGAAAATGATTGTCACTAAGTACCATGAAAACTATAATTTGGTATGAGTGGAGCTGAGTTTCATAAAGTTTGAAACAATTGCAAATAAATCTAGTGTGTGAGCACCACTATCGAGGAAGGCCTCTAATATACCATTTTGTACGAAAAAACCTCACAACTGGGAATGTAGCATTATTTTCGAGATATTTTGGTAGAACTATCGTGAGTGGGAATTTGTAGTGATATTATTTTTTAAATATATTTACGTTGTAAGGTGTTCCCTTTGATAAATTTCCTCCTGTCCACCTATCATCATTATGCTTCATTGGATTATAGGTTATATAATTTGATAATTTTCATCCATTTGATCATCATAGATGAAGGTTCTATGAAGGTAGCTACAAATAATGGGTTATTAAACCCTAATCCCCTTGCATTTCGCTACAAATTTTTCTCATTCGTTTACATGTATGCAGAGAAACCATGGATCATTTTCCATGGTTCATGTTTCGTATTTATTTCGAGCTTAACAAAAGCCCTCGTTACCAGTTTGTCATCTTTACAATTGGGTGTTGGATTCAAACCCTTTCCCCTTGAGTGTCGAGCCTTAGAAGACTATGGACTAGAACCTGAGTCCCTACTACACACAATTTTATCATTGAAAAACTCGTTAAATAATTTAACCTTCTTCTCATCCTATGGGTTCAGAATCCATTTCCTCTGCCAATCTCTTTCCCATCACCAGGGTTCTATCTAGTTGTTCGAGGTTGGTTTCAGACTATTCTAGGTAATTTTACAATTTCCATTTTCATTTCATCCTATTCTTAACATTGCTTGCTTTACATGGTTGCCCATTCTTACAGAGATTTTCAGCTTGAAGTTCACATATTTGATGCAAAACCACAAAATCTCTTCGAGGACTCAAGCCTAGAATGACCATGGCATTCTCAACATAAAAAGATAGATTCACTCAAAATTGTTTCAAACAATCTTCCTAACATCAAAAAATCCAACAATATGTTGTGATGTGTTTATATTACATTACAACTTAATAAATTTATATAAAACATTATATATTGTTAATAAATTAGCACAATTTTTCCCTTTGGTATAGTGCAATACACACTATTATTTGGCTTTATAGATTAAGATAAATCTCGCTCAATATCAACTCAGACTATCTCGTATATATTTCTATTCTAGATTAGGTTATAGTTGTTTTCACAGTCTAGAAAGATACTAGAAGCGAGTCATGGGTGCACATGGCACTTAATGCAAGGTTGACCATGAACCATTTGAGGGCATCATAGTGTTGCACCTATATAGAAAAAAAGAAAATCAACCGGAAAAAAAACTAAACATCTTCATTAAAAGGGTGTTTGATACAGAAAATGAGGATGCATGTCCTCATTAGAAGGTAGAGATATAACCATGTCTGGTGCAAAAAAAAAAAAAAAAAATCTAGAATACACACTAATTCCAATAGTTCTGAAATACATGTTTATGGCTGCTCCTAGATTAATCAGTGTGTTTGGGATTTCAATTCCAATGATGTGAATTTTTACAATGGGGTTTCCTGGATCTAAAAAAATTTGACTTGTCATTTTCCCCATCATGATGTCTACAATTTTTCCAACTAATTGAATTATTTTTATGTCCTTTCTTTTTCTTGTTGATCTTTGAGTACTTAATTCCTTGATTGTTTTCGCACAGATTCATATTTCTCTTATGGATTGTAAAAAAGGAATTTTGATGTAAAAATTGCTTAATTCATCCAGCATATCATAATCAGGCAATGTAATTTGTTTTTCTACTTCATCAATTTCAACCGTTCAGGGAAAGGTGGCCTAATTGGTACTGAGGGTTGTTCTATGAAATGAGTATTTATTGGAACATTTTTTCCTTGATTATTTTCTTTCTGAGGGAGAGAGGTCTTTCCTTCTTCAGATTGATTTTTATCTTTTTGAACATTTGGCCTCATTTTCTAAATAACAACAGGGGTTTTCTTTGTAACACTCTTTAAGACCTTCATAGAACATTATTTAGATCTATTTGAGTTATTACATAGGTTTGAGGATTTTTCCCTTCCATGTTGTACACATGTTGTTGTGGTATTTTATTATTAAGGTTTGGAAGTGGTTGAGTGGGTAGTTGATTTGGTTTTTGTGGAAATGGTAGGGAGAGATGTGGGTTTTGATTTTGAACCTATACTTGAGGTAATTGATTAGCTTGGGGAATTTTATTAGATTGGGGTAGAAATTGTGGTGGAAGATAGGATGGTGAATATTTTTGATATTGATCATAATCCCTATAAGGACTTTGCCATCCTTGATTCCAAGATTATGATTGTGGTTAAGCCCAAGGCTTCCAAGAAGGATTCCAATAATTTTGTGAAGACTGAGCAAATTGTTGTGGTCTAAAGCCTTATGGTTGATTTCTTTGAGAGTTTTTCCATGGTATCTTGGTTATAAAGTAGAGAGGGTCTACTTTTTCTAGTATTCCTTCCTCATTAAATACAGCCTTGAGACCTAGTAAGAAGGAAATTCCTTAGTATCATGATTATCTGCACATATGACATAAGTTTTTATATCCTTTGAGTCTAAGGGACACTCTCTTAGTGTGTGTTTCTTTTGACCTATAAGATTGATCCAGGTGGATGTTGGTGGCCACCCACCTATCCCATTTGGACCCCCACAACTGGCTCTTTCAGTTTTTTAGTTTCCTTAATCATAACACAGTTTACTAATTTTAGCAGTTTTTTGGGTCCTAAACTTTCTTAGCCGTTTTGAGGCCCTAAACTACGTTTTTTTGGAAATCTACCGCCAGTGATTTTTTTGCCAAAAAATCATCTTTTCCATCATATTCCTCAGATATATCTTTCCAACGGGCTATCATGCACGTCAAACGGAGATAATACAACCAATTCATGACCCCGAGAAGTTGATGTACCAACTTACCCAAAAACGGGGCTCACAATTTGGTGTTTCATCTTCTAGGGTTAGGTTTTGGAATGTGAAGGGTTTTCAATTGTTTATCAATAATAAATAGGCCTTCGAGCCTCATTGTAACACAGTTCAGAATAGTTTAGAGGCATGTAGCAACAACATCTCTTCTCAGAGATAAGCTACCATCACCCTAGCTGGTTTATTTCCATTTCTGGTTCTAAGCATACTTCGGTATTTTCCATTAATGAAATGAAGTATTATTTCCGTTGCATCTTTGTGTATATGGTTACCTCTATATTTTTTTGTGTTCTTGTTTAAATCCGCACCAAAGATAATAGATAGATAATGCAACATTTTCAGACTTTTGCTTGTTCTGTATTTTAGGGGTGTCTATTTGTTGACATAGACTCCCTAAAATATTTCTCTTAAAGGTATCAAGCAAACTTCTTAATTCTGCCCTTCTGACTGTCCCAACTATAGATTTATTAATTCTTGATAAGAGAGGGTCTCTATGACTCTTTCTAACTTGTTCTTTACCCCTTGAGATATGTACACATAAATTGCAAATATCTGCAAATGGTAATTGAGAAATATCTCCTTTCCCAGTTAAATTAAGGAGTTCAATCCATTCATATTTAGTAGCTTTAGGCACAAGGGCTTTTAGAGTTTCTACATCCCAATTGTACATTTTTTCTCTTTTAACATCGTAGACAAATCTATCTACTAAGTCTTGAAGATTTTCGTCTTTGTTTTGTGACATTTTGAAGACTTCATCTTTAAGGTTACTAGGCATAAAATAATCCCTATATTTTCTTAGAAAAGCCTCTTTCATTTGTTCCCATGTTCTTATAGAATGCGTCCCTAGACTCATGAACCATTTTAATGCTGCATCCTTTAAGGTAGCAAGGAATAGTTTTAGTTTTTGAGCATCATGTAGATAGTTATATTATCTACATAATACATCAAATTCGAAGAGAAATGTATTTCAGTTTTCATTTATTTTTCCATGGAAATTAGGAAGAATAGAGGGTGATATATTCTTCATTGTGAGAGTTGCATCTTCATTAGGAATAGGAAATTTAAAAACATCTTGGTTTCCTCTACCTCTACCACCTCCTCTATTCCTATCTCCACCTCCTCCTCTACCTCTATCTCTACCTCTACCTCCTCCAATCCTATTTTCCTCACCATTGACATTGTGTACCTCTCCTTCCCCTTAGTTAGCCATGACATATTCTTCAAAATCAATATAGGGTTCTTCTAATTCTTCTGGTTCTTCTATCAATGGTTGTTCAAAATAAGTTTCCAATTACTCTTCTTCACTAAGAACTTTTAATTCTTCTCCCAAAATTTGTTCACCAGTGGAGGATAGAAAAACTACTCCTATAGTTGTGGATATAGAATTTTCTTCAATTACAGCTTCAGTAGATGAAGCAGGTGAAGTTTTGTATTGGATTTCTGATCTTGAGACTTCAGGAAGTCTTTGTCGAACTTTACATGGAATCTTGGTTTGAGTAGGTGGTGTGGAAGTTTGAAATCGAGGTGAAGTGAGTGGATTTGTGGGAAATAAACTTCTTCCTCGTCCTACAAATATACATCTAGAGTATCTATCCCTATGCATATCATGTCAATGAATTTTTTTGAACATCTATTTGTACCTCCCCGGAAATAATTCCAAAATGTTTAGCCAATTCAATGTGGTTAAAATGTCAACATAAATTCTCGACCAAGGAAATTATATTGACGGATCACAAGTGCACTATATGTGATAGAAGTTAATTGATGTCATTAAGATATCTATGTTCTTGTTAAAGTCTAAATTTAGAGTTAATATGAAGATGGTATTACTAATTATATTAATGAATTGTGGCTTAAATTTGTTAGCTCCTTATCTTAGAAATTAGCTTCTATTGAATCAATTTATGGATGGTTTAAGTGTGATTCTAAGAATTACTCTTGTTAGATTGTTTTGGATTTTATCTCTAAATTTTATGCTCCAACCAAGCCCTAATTACTACACTGTTTCCGGGAAAACTAGTGTCTTTTCGATCGACTAGCCCTCTAGGATTGGCAGCTATCCTAGAAACAAACAATCGAAGCAATTTGGGATTTCTTCTATGTATGATAGATAAGAGAGAGGCAAAGGAACCAACTTGGAGTTTTCGCTTAACTCCTTGCTTGATATCTCTCCCCCTTGATAGAGCTTGCAGCACCTCTCCTACTTATCCCGCTTAGAGAATACCTATAGAAACATAGTAACAAAACACCGTCAAAGCATCTTGATCTATTATATCATAAACATTGTAGAATCAGAAATACAATAAGCATACAATGGCATTCACAAATAATAACATTCACAATTGCACATTTGTAAGGAAGAAAAAATTGAACTTTATTAAATAGAAGGGAGAATTACAACCCAGCTGTCTGATCCAACATCATCCTCCCAGTATCAAAGCCCTCTTCACCTCTTGAAAAGCAATATCAAACCAACAATACATTTCTCTTTCTCAACCTCAAACTCTCAGTACTTCCTTGCAAATTACAAAATTTCAACCTCTAGATCTCTGAGGTGAGGGATCCATTTACAGATGTGTGCAAGGGTGTGAGTCATCTCTGGATTTTTGATTAGTGTCATTCCACTTGTTTTTTTTGCTTCAAATTGGATATTCCTTGGATCTCTTACTCATCCCTAAGTGAATTCAGAGAGGCAAGTATCATAGGAGAAGTTTCTAGAAGATTCCATGAACATCCACTTAGCAAATTGTCTCGAACATCTGTCTATCCTCTCTCATCGTACCCTATAGAAGGCCTCATCAGTATGCATCACACCTAGCTAGTGTAGGAGTCAGTATGCATCAGACCCAGATAATGGAGCAGCCAGTATGGTCCTATTTTGGCCAGTTTTGGATGGTTTTTCAGGTGGAACTTTTGGAGAATGATGTAATCAGTTTACCATGATCCTTCAGGGTATGAAACAACACTTTTAGGGGTTAAAGAGACCTATTTTATTGACATATAAGCTTTGGGTGGAAGTGCCCAAATATGTCGATAAAAGTTACCCCCTAAAGCATGAAGTCGTAAATCTTTGATGTCGAGTGAAATGCTTTATCATGAGGATTCGAGGTTTTCAAAACTGGAAGGTGACCTATATAAGATACAATACAGTACATCATCATAATATAATTTTCATGATCTAATTGAGGTGGGAATTCCCATGCTCAAGTTTATAAATTCATTTCATGTACATAGAAAAGATAGTCATCTACATATGTAGACTGGTGATTCTTCAAATATAGATTCATCATCCCTCGCTCGGATGACCATCTGTGCAACTTCTATGTACATTTGATGTTTTTATATCCCTGAATATATCACAACCTACATGGATGAAGCTAGATTCGTGGTCTCCGAACTTGTTCAATCTTTTCCAGATGTACAAGTCAATCCATGTGAAGATATGTTCTGAAGTTGAACATGGAAAGACATCGCCTAATTACCAGCCAATAATGTGAGCTGTTAACAAACGCGAGAGGAATCACCAATAATGATAATGACCCTCAAGGTACTATAGTACAAGTCATGTGGTGTGAATATATGATCCGATGTCGAACACCATGCAAAATATTTCTGTCGAAGGCCATTAATGTCAACCTATCACCGAAAGTGAGAAACTTTCCATTGAGGCATGCAAGATTCAAAGTACTGAAAGGGTTGTTTCTAAGTCAACTTCTTGGATAATGAGCCGACAAGAAGTGACCCGTCATAGGAGGGGCTTAATGTATCCCATGTCTACGACACGAAATGAAGAAAATGATTTTCTGGATGTGAAAATGATCTGGCGATATAAGGTGAAGGTATTGCAGTGGATGAGGCATTAACTGGATGGTGGTTTCTCAACTAAATGACTTCTCTTGAACGTATCGGCGACATTGAGATGGATTGGTAGTGTTAACCCCAACAGATGGAGGGTGTGGAATACAAATGGTGAAATGACCAGTGAATGGAGCAGCCCAACCCGACTCAATCATGGTGATGGAGTAAAAGTTTCATGTTCAAGAGTGACCTACTACCATAATATTCTTCAAGTTTTCTTCCCTTTTTCCCTATTGATTGCTGACCAGTACCTCTTAATTTATGTCAAGCTTGAGGAGGATAACATATTCTTGTTCTATAATTTTCCCTTTGGGCAAAATTGTCGCTATGTTTTAGCGTGTCTAACGATAGTGAAACTCATTCTTGTCTAGGTGGACATGTTTTTCGCTATCATTTTAATGAGTTTAATGACAAAGACAACTCGATTCTTTTCATTTTTAGAGAGTTTGAAAAGGGATGAAAAGGAATCTCCAACAGTTCCTTTTTGTAGCATAATCTCTTAAGTCCGAAAAAGGATAAAATAATACAGAAGGGATAAAATTTTGATCACTTTACCAAGCCGAAAAGACAAGCGCTCAAAAATTTTCGTGAGATAATCCCTCAGGTCCGAAAAATATTAAAATATACAGGAGGGATGGCACTTTCAATTACTTTAGCGAACTGGAAAGGCCAGTAGCTCGACAATCTTTTCATATTTAACGAGTCTGAAAAGAGTTTAAAGGGGACTCGTTTTCTAGGAACGAGTGGTGTTTAGGGTAGCAAATGCTTCTGAGTAAGCTTGGAACTTCTCAAAACATGGTGATTTGAAGAAGTTGGCTAATAGGACCACTATCGTAGTTGTTCCTAAAAAGGGTAAACAATCAAGTGTAAGCATATGATCAGCTAAAAGGATGGAGGTGATGATAGGAACACAAAAAAGGCTCAAAAGGCTGATAGCATGGAAATCACGAAGGTTATTTACCGAAGGTGAATTCATTTTTTAATGAGCTTGAACCATGGGGAACTGTGCTCAACGATAGGTTTATTTTTTAATGAGCTTGAACCATGCGATAACATATGCTTAGTGGTAGGTTTATTTTTTAACGAGATTGAACCATGCAATAACATATGCTTAGTGGTAGGTTTATTTTTTAACAATCTTGAACCATGCGACAACATATGCTCAAATTTTAGTTTTTCTTTTTATGCAAGCTAGAAATGACAAAACTAAAAAAACTAGAAAAGACAAAACTAAAAAGCTAGAAAAACTAAGAAAACTAAGGAACTACTGAGGTTAGGTAGGATGGTTTCGTCTGTGGAACAGACAAAACACTTCCTTTGCTTCATCTTTAGTGCGGATGAAGGTGAATGGTGCGTCGGACCAATCACCTAACCTAAGAAGTTAAAAGGCTAAAAATCTAAAAAGCTAAATAAGCTAGCAAATGAAATCGAAAAAGGTTTTCATTCCCCCAACATGATGAGAATGAGTCTCCAGTAACCATATGGAAATCACTATGGTTAAGTAGGATGGTTTTTCTCAGTGGTTAGACAAAACACTTCCTTGGATTTGTCTGCCAAATAGACAAAGGTGAATGGTGCGTCAAATCAATCATTTAACTTACAGGGAAACCTATCTTTTCAGTTGGGTTCGTTTGCCAAATAGACAAGGGTGCATGCCCCCTAATCTTCGTTACATTCACTGGACTAATCCCGGCAATTAGTTGGATGTAATGAAGGTTGAAGAGACACTCTTGACACAAAAGGACCATTCAGTGATGATGATCAAATTGGAGCTATGCTCGAATTGGGGAATGAAAGCTAGTAAAAAATGACAATTTTTCCTTTATGCGGGAAACACATCACTCGAAAGAGTGTTGAAACAATAGCTTCCATGTTATAAACATAGTCACGTCCAAGTAGTATATTTTAATCTAACGGTACTTGGACTACCATCATGTTCAAATGAATAGTTTTCCTTCCCAAAGTAATCAGTAACTTAGGAAGGATCCCTAATGATCGACTGGTCCCTTTGTTAAAGCCTGAAAATTTTTATGTGACAAGCATAAGCAATGGCGAACCAAGTGTTTTCCAAGCAGTTGAGGAAAGGATACTCATTGATGCCCCTTCATCTATGATAGTTATAGACACGATCATTTTGTAAACTTGTACTATGATCCAAAATGGTACATTACATGGAAGGCGGGAACTTGCTAGTCGATTCCAATCAAAGGAAGTGACTAGACTACTTGGAGGGGGTGCCGAATAAATGATTAAATTAATCCCTTGAGTAGCAGGAACTAGGGGATTCTCTTCCTATTGTGAAGGAATGGGTGGATTCGCCCCAAGTTCATCGGACTTTGAAGTGATAAAAAGAATTTGAACCGTATCATTCTCACTCTCTTCAGGAAAGGTATGATCTTCCGAAGGTAAAATTGGGTTGACTGCCATCTTGACCTATTGACTTTGGTCTAGTATGGACTCAGAAGATTCACCTTTGGTGGTAGGTGCTTCGACTGACGGTCGAGTCATGTCAATTGGATTTTCAACTAGTAAAGGACTTGGGGATACTTTCATGTATCTAGATGGAGGTTGATGTGGTGAAGCAGGAGGGCTATGCAAGACTCTTTTGGCTTCATCCAAATAAGGACAATGGGGAAGGGTATTGTCCTCTTCACATAACTTACATGCAATTTTGACCTTTCTTTTGTGTCCATATTTATTACTAGTTGATGGTGTGGTGTCAATATAATCACCAGAGGTTGATGATACCTGTTGGTGTGAATGGGATGACCATTCTCTCAAGATTCGAGGAATGCATTGACATTCTCGATGAAAATGGTCTCCTCTACAAATTATGCATGGATATCTAGGTTTGGAAAGTTTAGTGTATGGATTTTTAACAGATGATTCATGGTTGCCCCCTTGCTGAATTAGATTCTTCTTCTTGCACTAAAACCATGGCGATGGTCATATCTGTAGTAGTGAGGTACAAGTTAAAGTCTTTTTGATAGTTAGGAGCATACATTAATGATTCTTTTATTAGGTAACCTTTTAAAGCATCAAAGGAAGCTTGTGCAACTTGATCCCAGTGGAAGTGTACTCCTTTTTTGAACAAACACGTATAAACTTTAGCAAGTTCAACATAATGTGGAATGAACCTCCTTAGAAATTTAGCTTTCACTTGGAGTTTCTGAATCTAAAGAAAATTTGAAGGTGAAGGCATGTCAAGGATTGCCTGAACCTTAAATGGGTGAAGTTGAATTTCCTCCTTAGAAACGACAAAACAAAGTAATCGACTAGAACCAACACAAAACACAAACTTGTGTGGATTGAGTCGTATCTTGTAGTGTTGAAACATAGAAATATGATTCTCAAATGTTGCGGATGATCAGTCCACTTTCACGAATGAGTCGGTAGATTTTCGAGATATGGTTGAACGATGTGTTTGATGTGATGGATGCATAGTTCATTGCCCTCTGAAAATTTGCCCCTATGTTCTTCGAATCGAAAGATAATTTACAATACACAAATGTGCCCCACAGACATGTAAATGTAGTCTTTCACTGGTCCTGTGGATGGATATTGATTTGATTGTATCCAGAAAATCCATCCATAAATGAAAATATTTCGCATTCGGCACAACCATCAATTATGTGGTCAACGAAGGGTGTAGGATAGTTGTCCTTTGGACACACTTGATTTACATCCCGATAATTGATGCACACTCTAATTGTTCCTTTCTTTTTCATAATAGGAACAATATTCGATACCCAATTAGTGAGAGGAACAAGGTAAATGAAACCAGCATGCAAAAATTTTTCAACTTCCTCCTTAGTGGCAGCGGCTTTGTTCGGTTGAATAGGTTGAAGCCATTTTTGTACTGGTTTGACATCTAGATACATCTTGATTTCATGTTCAAAAATTTTTGAGTCAATGCCTGGCATTTCTTCATATGACCATGCAAAGACATCTCTAAATTCATGAAAGAGAGCGCAGTAAGTTTCCCGTTTTTATGGAGAACAAGATTTTCCAACATGAATATACTCTACGACATTATGTTTGGGCAAGATATTAATGGCAATAGTTTCTTCAATATTGGAAAGATTTCGCTTAGAATCCACTGTATTTATAGTATTTGATAGAAAATAAAAAACTAAAGGATGATTAAGGTCGCTTGAATAACCTTCATTGTTATCTTGAAGGTGGTAACAATGGTGGTAATCTGCCCACAGTATCTTTCCTATCATCATCGACTGAATGCTTCCTTCGTCTGTAGAATGTATAGAAGACTAAGGATCAGAAGAGGTACCATACTCTAGAGACCTATCTATCCAAACACTTGTTGCATGTTGATTCAGGTTTGTCGCCCAGGCCAAAAAAATTGATTGCTACAGAGATTCTATGGGGTTGGGGGGCAACACCTCGTAGTGATCCACACTATCAAAATGGTCATTGTTCTTCTTAATCTTACATGATCTAGAAGAGATCATATGATAGGTTTCCACCGTCGCCACTTCTGCAAGACCAGTTGGAGGTGGGAAGGCAAAAGTACCCATTAAGGATGGGTCTTTTAGGAGACCTACTATGACATTTTGAAGTGATTGAGAGCTTCCATGGATCAATGGAATGCTTCCAGCAGTCTTTCAACTGTTAGGAAAGAAACTTAGTTGGTCAATGATTGTAATTCCTCCTTGGAAGGGAAATGCAATCTTTCTAAAATATGTAGACACAACGGTAGCCATAGCATAAATCCAAGGCCTTCCTAATGAGATATTGTAGTCAAGGTTTCCATCACTGACCTCGACTTCAATCTCTACTGTCTAGTCCCCCCACTTCAACTTACAAGTTACTTAAAATCCCACATGGCATGTATGTTCTTCCATCAAATGCCTTTATTGTTGTTGATGATCTCGACAAGGGTGGTGAACATAGAGTTTTCCAATCGACATAATAGAAGTAGATGCCCCCTCATCAATGATTGTTCAATGAATAGTTTTATTGAGGGCTTTTACCTGTATAAGGAAACTGAGTTGGGTCGGTAACTAACATGCGTATCCTTTATGGTTAAAGGCCACAAGATTGGAATCCACTGGATCAATCCCAGCTATTGCTGATAACAAAGCCTACTTTTGGGAGTACAATACTTCAAGTGTCGACATAGCGGATGGCAATTGAGCCAGATCCTCAGCTATATTATAATTCTATGCAGCTCGAGCATGAGGATTAAATGTTAATTTATGTATGAATCCCTTTGGTGGATTTATACTTAATTCATGAATAACGAGTGGAACAACTTCTGGTGAAGTCATCATCGAACTACTAGGCTGATCTGATGCCTTATTTTTTGACGATGGTGGATTCCCATAATCTTTGTTCCTTGTCAAGATTAAAGCATCATTTTGCGGTTTTAAGATGGATAGAATAATCACTTGGGATGTGGAAGCATGATCAATAGCAACTAGATTAGTTTTTCGGTTCGGAAACGGATTAGTTAATAGCACTGAGGTACTTGAAGTCTTTAACAATTTCGTAACCTTAGCTCGATGTTGACAATCTCTCGTCCAATGGTCCTCGTTACATATGTAACATGGATCTCGAGGTTTCTTTCACCCACTAGGGTTCTCAGAAGATTTTTTAGGAGTTGAATTCTCTTGTTTCTTCTTTTTATCTTTCCCTTTCTTCTTGCCCCGTGGTTGCTTTGGATTCTTGCCCTTGTCAGATGACATGGCATTAATCTCTGAGGCAAGAGGTTTGTCATTTTCTTTTTGACTAGAAACTACAAGGTATTTACTAGATGGAGCCTTTGCAGTTTGTGTGCTTGAGGCACCGATCACGCCATCACCGGCATGAGAGTCCCTATTCAATTTAGGCGGGGGAGGAACAAAAAATTATGGTCTGGGAGCATCAGGAAATTTTTCATGGAGTGTGCCAAACTGAGTATAGATCAAGACTAAATATTGGGCATGAGCATTGACTTGCTCTTCAGTGGCAACTCCTCCTTTCGCCACGTCCTCAGTTATAGATGGTAATAAGGACTTAATAAACCACTCAACTAAAAGTTGATCAGGGACATACATCCTTACCATTCAACAACGACATCACCACTCATGAATATGATAAGATATGTGAGTAGCCGTGGTTTGTTTAAAGTTGGTAAGGAGTTCTATTCCTATTTTGTACCTTATGGGTAACTGAAAGTGGGTTATAAAAGTAGTGGCAAGGGCACTGAAGTTATCAAAAGAAGCTCTAGGAAATTGAATATACCATTTCCCTACTGGACTAGTGACCGTTCTCTGAAAAAGGTGAAGTCTAATCAAATCATCATTTAGGGAGTTAGATGAGCACCAAAAATGAAAATTCATTATGTGTTTCGATGGATCTTCCCCTGGATTCCTTTGAATTTAGGGATATCGGAGGGAAGTTTATGAGGAATCGTTGCCCACCAAGGGGCACATGCAATTGGATCATTCGTCAGCAATCCAAATCTGGTAGCTCTAGAGTAGCTACAAAAGGCAACTGTGAATTCAGGTTAGGTGAAGCATACCCAGGATAAGATGGGATTGCCTGAGTAGTAGGTCTTTGTATACCAACATAATATATCTGATGTTGGTAACTTTGATAAGGTTGTTGGACATAACCAGTATAATGTGGTTGTTGATAACCGTTTTGAAAATGCAGTTGTCCATTACCCACAAAGCCTTGTTATTCAGGTCCTCAATAGGTTTGTTGGAATTGCGATTGTTGGTATTGTACTAGCCATGGTCGTTGGACAACTTTCTATTGTCCAATACTGGAAGATTGACTAAGATGTAGATTGATAATCCCCATTTGAGCCTAAGTCATTCCAGGTAAGGAAGCACTAACCTGAGGTTGTGATTGAGCTGTAGAGACAAGAGGTTATTGTATTGCAACATAAGATACTTGAGGTTGACACACAATAGGAATTAATTGTACTTCTGACATAGTCACAATAGCAGGTGTAGTGGGAATATTCGACATCGGTTGGGTCGGTTGCATTAAATATACAACCCTTGGTTGTTGATGTAGTACCAGTACCCAACCACTAGATGTCATTTCAATTTGACCTCAATTTTGTTGTAAACTCTCATATGGTTGTTCTCCAGGAGGGAATAATGAAAAAGCATACTGCCCTTCATATGGTAGTAGTCCAGTGTTCAAAGGATATATAGGTCTTTGAAGACTGGCCTGCCGAAATTGATACTAGCCTAGAGGATCATTTTTCTAAGTTTCAACATATGAAATACCAAATGGTACTCTGAATGAATAAATAGGAACAGACCATGTCGTCAAAACAACCCTTCAGTGGACTCCAGCTAGCGACTGATAATTAGCTGGGACAGATGGTATACCAGCAAACATTGTAGGAGTGGCAATTGGAAGTTTCGCTATGGTTGTATCTGATGACGCAATCCTAGATGTTGATGGCTACTCAGACATGCTTAGTCTATCCAAAATATTTCCTAGCGATTCGACCGGAACTTGCGATGAAGGATGATTAAAAGAACCAACTTCAGGAGTAGAAGGATATAGATGAATTATAGTCCCAAAATGTAATGGGGTACTGGATGGAGGATCCTATACTATCTCCTCTATAGCAATCAGTCTAGGTCGAAGAGGTAGATTTTATGGTTAGTAAAATATTTTTGGAGCTGAAGAAGGTATAGATTCTGTAGTAACAGATATTGGAGGGGTGACACCTTCTGAATTCTAGAATTTGACTTCTAGATGTTTAGGTAAGTGAACTTTAGTCTCTGGATCAACTCTAGATGGATTTGTTTCAAGTATAGAAGTGTCTACCATTACACTAGGATTAGTTCTAATGTGCTCTTGCAACTGTAGAACTTCTTCCCTAGAGGCAGGTGTACCAGAAATGATCGGAGTAACTGTAGTCTCTAATGATGTTGAAACAAAAGTTCCAAATAAACTAGATGAATTGGACTCAGTTAAATGAGACTGGTTTCCCTGGAATGGTTTCATTTCCAAAGTCAAAGACGGTTGACTCGCTAGTCTCCGCAAATGACAGGGTTTTGATTGACTTTCTTGCACGACTGCAGATTACTCGATCAACTCAAAATTAAGGGAAAAATGTTATTCCGAATTAAAAATTTTTAATGACGCTTTGACACAAATTTGCGTTTTCAAATTCTAAGAGTTGAGAAAAAGCTAAAGAGGACTCTAGTCCCCTTCGATTTTTAATGAGCTTGAAGTGACAAGTGCTCAGATGGACCTTATATTTTAAAGAGTCGAAAAGGAACAAAAGTGACTACTCTGGCAATCCAGATAGAGCGATTACCAAACCAATCGTAAAATTGCAATATACACCTTGGTGATAAATTAAAGAGTAATTACCATGGACTTATGTATGGTAGTCAATTTTCCGAATGTTGTGTTCAATGCACTGTGATCTATAGGGCGGCAGACATGGCTTCCTATGGATAAAGGATGTAAGTCTATTGTGGTCTCCCAATATATAATCGATGGTACTGGGAGCACAAGTCCATGCTAGCACTTGTCGTATGAAAGAGGTGGAATCACCCAACGTTTGATGAAAGTGATAGTTACTAAATTTTACGATCGCAAAACACGTCTCTAGGCTAGACCTCTAGATGTGTTCCGTTAGGTTCCAAAGCATTGTTAGGTTCATTGAGATTTATTTTAGAGTTTATCTTGTTTAAAAGTTTTCCTTTCAATGGTTCAACGCGTGATGTTGATTTGGAATTCCTAAAAATGCAATCTATAATGATAAACAATCGTTGTTTATTTTGATCATGAAAATCCTAGCTACTAGGGAAAGAAAATTACGATTCTTTCAAACAAAGAGCAAAGAGCACACACTAAATGCACTTTCCTAAATCATTTTTCGCACACAAGATAAATGCAAATGCAAATGCATGTATTTGTTTTTCATTCCCTTAATGTGAGAAATGTCAAAAAGGAAAACTAGGTATAGAAAAGATTTGAAATATTTTGTTCAAAGCGACATTTCAACAATTTCTTTTTCAAAATAGAAAGGAAGACTAAACGACACTTTTCAATTTCGAATAGAAAATGCTTTCAAGAATTTGAATAAAAAAAAATAAAATCAAATACATGACAAAAAGTTTAATCAACTATTCATAGAAGGAAGACTTCATGACACTTCTCCTTTTTGACACAAAACGACAGTTGCGACAATTTTTGTACCAAAACAACAAATTGATTTAAGAAACTTTTCAACAAAGGATTGTAAATGATGGCAAAATACATAAAAAAAAATTACTAATCCTAATCAATGGAGCCTGATCTATGTAATGCAAGTAGGCTTCAGTAAGGAGGCACTGTTCATAAGTACCAAATCAACTAAATAGAGCTGAAAAGAAGGGCAAAAGACCCAAATTTCAAGAAGGGAAATAGGCTCAGTCAGTTATCGGACCTGGCCTTCATAGAAACATGGATTAATCACACTTTTTAGGCTTGAGAGGTGTGATGCATATTGGTTGACAATGATAGACAATGCGATAGGCCAGGGAGCGCAACTGAGGTGGGTTTTGGCTCAAAATTCTAGTTGATTTCAGTGATTTAAGTTGAGCTACGATGGATAGTAAAGAGAAAAGTATAGATGAATGATTTTGGGAGCTTACCGGGGTACCAAAAGGGCATCTAGAATGCTTGTAAGTTAAATATTCAATTCATAAACTAAACTAGAGATTGAATAAAGAAACACTCGTCTACTATGTAAGTGCAAATAAAGAGTAGTTCAAAGGCTATCTGGTGAACTTTAGGCTCCGTCTATAATTTATAAATTAAAAAACGATAACAAAAAAACATCTATTCACTCCCCAATGGAGTCGCCATTTTGTTTCTTGGAAAACTAGTGTCTTTACGATCGACTAGCCCTCTAGCAATGGCAGCTATCCTAGAAACAAACAATAAGAGCAATTTGGGATTTCTTCTATGTATGATAGATAAGAGAGAGGCAAAGGAACCAACCTGGATCTTCTGCTTCACTCCTTACTTGATCTCTTTTCCCCTTGAAAGAGCTTGAAACTCCTCTCCTACTTATCCCACTTAGAGAATACCTATAGAAACACAGTAACAAAACATCGTCAAAGAATCTTGATCTATTATATCATAAAAATTGTAGAATCAAAAATACAATGAACATACAATGGCATTCACAAATAATAACATTCACAATTGCACAATTGTATGGAATAAAAACTCATAGAACTTTATTAAATAGAAGGGAGAATTACAACCCAACTATCTGATCTAGCATCATCCTCCCAACATCAAAGCTCTCTTCACCTCATGAAAAGAAAGATCACACCAACAATACAATGCTCTTTCTCAACCATAAACTATCAACACTTCCTTACAAATTACAAAATTACAGTCTCTAGATCTTTCAGATGAGGGATCCATTTATAGATGTGTACAAGGGTGTGAGTCATCTCTAGGTTTTTGATTAGTTTCATTCCACTTGTTGTTTCTAGTTCCACTTAGATATTTCATAGATCTCTTACTCATCCTTGAGCAAATTTAGAGAGGCAAGTGTCATAGGAGAAGTTTCTAGAAGATTCCATGAGCATCCACTTATCAAACTATCTCGGACATATGTCCATCCTCGCTCA
>APFE031148944.1:0-28505 GCA_000404065.3 Pinus taeda
ATCAAGATCCCAGAAGATGACTCACCTCTCTGTAATCATCTATATATGGATCCCCCATCACAGAGATCCAGAGGCTGGAATTTTGTATCTTATAGAGAAGTGTTGTTGGTTTTCTGGTGTACATTCATAGTGTTCGGTGATATAAGCTTTGCTTGAGGTGAAGAAGGGCTTCCTAGCTGGAGGATGATGCTGGGTCAGAACATATGGTTCCTTTTGAAGCTGGGCAGACAAAGAAGAAGTGGTGAAGCTCTATCAAGAAGGAGAGGAAATTGAGTGCAAGACTAAGGTTGGTCTTCTTGGTTCTCCTCTTGTCTATTTTCATAAAAGACAACAATAGTAGACTGTACTTGTTTGTTTCTAAGATAGCCATCCATCTCAGTGGGAATAGAAGCATCCGAGTGGACACTATTCCCGATAACAAAATGACGACTCCATTGGGGAGCGACTAGATTGTTTGTTAGCTTATCTATCCTTGTCTCTTTCATAAACTTACAGATGGAACCTGAAGTCAAGCCAACTAGCCTTCGAACTACATTTGTTATACAAATGCAAAGTAGATCAATGCTGCTTCAGTCTATCTCTGGGTTTTGTTTATGAATTAAACAATAGATCTGCAAGCAATCTAATTGCCCTAAGTGGTGGCTCTAGTAACCTCTTTATATCACCCCTGTGTTTTACATACACTGAACATTACTTACTAGGCATAAATCCTTGAACTGAATTGCAAACTGTGAGTGAAAACTTGTTTAAAGTCTCGCATTGGTACCATCGCACCCTGCCTTCAAGGTAGATTGTATGTGTTGCACTTCCCGAGTGCAGTAGGTGCGCTGCATACCGATTTCACTGTGTAACAGGTGCGATGGTCAGGGAGGGCTAACTTTACCCTCAGACTATGGTTTTTTCTCACTGCTTTCAATCCTATTCAGGAGTTTTGCTATCTGTAGTCAGCGTACTTCTGTGAAAACCCCCTTCTCTTGCATTATCTCGCCTCCTTAGTCCAAAGAAATGTAAATGTTTTTTATGTATTGTGCGCCATTTTCAGTTCTCTTTTGCAAAAAAGTAGCATAGTCGAAATTTCGTCTCTAGATCTGAAAGTGTCGTAGTTGTCGTTTTCAGTTTTGGAAAACCAATCCCATTGTTCTTGATAGTCGATTATACAATTACTATTGCATAGGATTTGAATTAGTAGTTTTAAAGTGTTGAAAAGCAATTTTCATCTCAAAATCGCAAAGTGTCTCTCTTTCATTCACTTCATTTTGAAAAAGAATTTTGTTGACTACTGTCGCTTTAAAAGTAATTCAGATTTTGCACATAGCTTTCTTAACAACATTCATACATTAAGAAGGCTGAAAACAAATACATGCATGTGCATTTTCATTTTGGTTACTTTTTTTGATTTAGGACTGTGCATTTAGCGTGTGCTCTGTGCTCTGTGAATACAAGATTCTTGACTTTCTTTCCTTAGTAGCTAGGATTTTCATTGCTGAAAGAAGATTAAACATTTGTTTATCATCTTAGACTGCATTTTAGGAACTATATACACATCACGTGGTGAACCTGAAAGGAAAATTGTTGAGCAATATCAACTTAAAATAAATTTAATGAATCTAACAATGCTTTGGAACTTAACGCACAACATCTAGAGGTCTAGGCTAGAGACGTAGTCCGGTGTCATAAAACCTGGTAACTGTTGTTTTCAGTGTTGGTTGGGTGATTCCTCCACTCTGAGACAGCAAGTACCAGTACGGACTTGTGCTCCCACATACCGTCGAGTATATATTGGGAGACCACAATAGGCTGCATCCTTTATCCTTAGGAAGCCGTGTCTGCCACCCTATCGATCGCAATGCACTGAACACAGCATTCGGGAAGATTGACTGACGTACCGTAAAAATTATTCTGCAGTTTTATGATTAGTTTGGTAATCCTCTCCGCCTAGATCTCCAGAGAAGTCCATTTTTCTCCTTTTCGGACTCCTTAAAGGAAAAGGTCCTCTGAGCACTTGTCACTTCAGGCTCAATAAAAATCAAAGGCGAGTAGAGTCATCTTTTGTTTTTTCTCGACTCTTTAAAATTGAAAAAACAAGTTGTTTCAAAGCGTCTAAAATTCATTTAATTCGGAAAACATTTTTCCCTTTTTATTTTGAGTTAATCAAGTAATCCACAATCGTGGAAGAAAGTCAATCAAAACCCCGTCGTTCATGGAGACTTACGATTCAACCGTCGTTGACTCCAAAAGCGAAACCATTCCGGATGAAGCGAACTCGTTTAATCAGATCAAAGTCCCCTAAGTTGGTTGGGGCAAGCACTCCAACATCCTCAGAGACTCTGGTTACTCTGAACATTTCTGGTATCCTTGCCTCTACAAAATAAATTCTGAAATAGCAAAAGGACATTACAACTGATCCTAGTGTGACGGTTAACACTTCTATTCCTGAACCGGTCCCATCTACAGCCGATTTGGAAGGTGTTACTCCCCAACCGTCTACTGCTGCAGAACTCACATCTTCTTCGGCACCAGAAATATTTTACGGACCTGACAGTCTGCCTCTTCCTCCTGGATTGATTGCCATAGAAGATATTGTGGAAGATCCTCCATCTAGCACTCCAATACAACTTGGAGTTGGGATCACCCTATATCCTTCTTCATCAGAAAATATTCACCCACCCTCAGAAGTTCCTGAAGAATCGCTGAGGAATCTTTTGGATAGGCTTAATATGTCTGAACAACCGTCAACATCAAGGACTGTGTCACCTGACACAGCAACAATAGAAGCTCCTTCTGCTATTCTGACAATGTTCGTAGGTGTGCCATCTGTCCCAACCAGCTTTCAGTCGCTGGATGGAATCCATCTAGGGGCTATTTGAACAGTATGGATTGTTCTCGTTTGTTCATCCGGAATTACATCTGGAATCTCTTACGTTGAGTCTCAACAAATAGATCCGTCACAAGGTCAATTTGGTCAAACTGGTCCCCAAAGGCAAATCATTCCTTTGAGTACTGGATTACCGTCATATGGAGGGCCATATACCCTTTCATTGCCTTCTTTGGAAGGACAACCATGCGTGAGTTCACAAAAAAATTTGGGTTATGCTGGAATCACAACTAGCGGTTGGGTGCCAATCCTGTCTCAACAACCAAGAGTTGTATGCTCGATACAACAAAGTTTACCTATGACAAACATCCCCACTACGTCGGCTATTGTGGCAGTATCACAAGTACAAGAGTCACCAGTTGTATGCCAACCTCAAGTTTTGCAAATTGCAATACAACAATCTCTTGTACCTCCGACACAACCACAGTCACCAACTAGTGGAATGGCACAGGTTCAAACGGGGAACACCAATCCCCATCTTGGTCAAACAGTCAGTACTGGACAACAGTCCATGGCTTCACAACAATGGCTGGTGCAATACCAACAACCACAGTTCCAACAGGCTTACCAAGGATATGATCAACAAGTCTTTGCAAGTAATGGGTAGCCGTATCAAACATATCATAATGGTTATGCCCATAAACCTCACCAAAGTTACCAACATCAAATGCATTATGATGGTATGCAAAGACCGATTGCTCAAACAATTATGTCTTATCCTGGGTATGCTCAACCAAGCCTGAATCAACAGTTGCCTTTCGTGGAAACTTTAGAGTTACCGGATCTGAGTCAACTAACGAACGATCCAATCGCCTACGCCCCTTGGTGGCCAACGATTCTGCATAAACTGTCTGATATTCCTAAATTTAATGGAAATCTGGGCGAAGACCCATCAAATCATGTGATGACCTTTCATTATGGTGTTCATCAAACACTCTCAATGATGATTCGATTTGGCTTCGCCTATTTCAGCGCACGTTAACTGGCCCGGCAGCAAAGTGGTATATCGAACTGCCTAGAGCTTCGTTTGATAACTTCAGTACCCTAGCCACAACCATTTTAACCCATTTTCAGTTACCTATCAAGTACGAAACAAGAACTAAGATACTTACCAATTTCAAACAAACGAAAACCACTCACATATCCGATCATATTCATGAGTGGCGACGTAGTCGTAGAATGGTAAAAACATATGTTCCTGGTTAGCTATTGGCTGAATGGTTTATTAAGTCGTTGTTACCCGCTATTACAGAAGATGTGGCAAAGGGAGGAGTCGTCACTGAAGAGCAAGTTATTGCTCATGCACAATATCTAGACTTGATCTATACTCAGTCTGGCACGCTCTACGATAAAATCCCTTATGCTCCTAGACCAGAATTTTCCGTTCCTCTGCCTCCTAAATAAAATAAAGACTCTCATGCCGACGATGGTGTGATAGGTACAACAAGCACTAAAACCACAAAGGCTACATCGAAAAAGGCCCGCACGGTTTCAAGTCAAAATGAAAATGAGGAAATTCTAGCCTCGGAAGTAAATGTCGTGTCAACAGACAAAGACAAAGAACCGAAGAAGCTAGGAGGCAAGAAGAAAAACCAAGGGAAGAAGAAAAACCAAGAGGACTCATCTCCTAGAAAATCTTCTGCAAACCCTTATGGGAATGGGAAACCAAAAAATCCATGTCATATATTTGACGAGGATCACTATACCAGAGACTGTCCATATAAAGAAGAACTTAGAAAATCTTTCAGAAGTTCGAAAACCTCGGCTGTATTGACAAATCCGTTTCCAAACCTAGGAAAAAATCTGGTTGTTAGCGAAAATTCTTCCCCATCCCAAGTGCTAATGTTGTCAGTTTCAAAGCAACTAAATGATGCTCTAATAACTACAAGGAGTAAAGATTATGGGAATCCACAGACGTTGAACAACAAGGATAATGATCAACCTAGTAGTTCAACAACAACTTCAACAGAAGTCGTGCCACCCATCATTCCTGAATTAACAATAAAACCTCCAAAGTAAGTAGTACACAAATCGTCTTTTAATCCTCGTGCCTGAGCAGCAAAACACTATAATATAGTGGAGGATTTAGCCCAATCGCCATCCATGATGTCAACTCTTGAGGTACTGCAAAATTTCCCCTCCCAAAAGCAGGCTCTATTATCAGCAATAGGTGGGATTGACCCAATGGATTCCAATCTTGTATCTTTTAATCATAAAGGATACGACCTTCAGTTACCAGCTCAACTAGCTTTCCTCATTCAAGTGAAATCCCTCAACAAAACTGTTCATAGAATAATTATTGATGAGGGGGCATCCACATGTATCATGTCAATGATTTGCTGGAAAACTCTAGGGTCTCCGTCCTTGTCGCGGTCATCAATGACATTGAAAGCATTTGATGGACGAACGTATACCCCGTATGGGATACTAAGTAACTTGCAAGTCGAACTGGGGGGGAAAACAATAGAAATCGATGTTAAAGTCATCGACGGAAATCTCAATTACAACATCCTACTGGGAAGACCCTGGATATATGCCATGGTAGCCGTTGTGTCGACCTACTTTAAGAAAATTGCATTTCCTTCCCAAGGAGTAATTACAATCATTGACCAACAAACTTTTCTCCCTAATGGTTCGCAAGTTACGGGAAGCATTCCGATGATCCATGGAAGCCCTATCATGCTTCATAATATCGGAGTAGGCCTACTAAAAGACCCTACGTTAATGGGAACTTTTGCCCTACTGCCTCCTACGAATTTGGTGGAAGTGGCTAATGTAGGAACCTGCAATATGATATCTTCCATTCAAAATATGTCAGAAAACGATGTTGAATTTGATCATTCACAAATTTTGCCTCTAACCCCACTAGAAATATTATAGCAATTAATGTTTTCAGCATGGGAGGCAAACCCGCATCAACGCTCATCGAGCGTTTGGATAGATAGGTCTAAGGAATATGGCACCCCTTCAGATCCTTTGTCGCAAGTACACTCTACAGACGAAGGAATCATTCGATCGATGATGATTGATGGGGCACCATGGGAAGATTACCACCATTGTTCCCATCTACTGAATTGGAAAGAAGATAATTTCGGTGACCTACACCATCCTTCAATATTTAACTTTCTGGAAAATACTGTAAATACGGTGGATTCCAAGAGATACCTATCCAATATCGAAGAGACTTTTGCCATAAATATCTCGACCAAAACAGATGTTGTAGAGAATATTCATGTTGGCAAATCTTGTTCTTCTTCAGAGCTGGAAATATATAGCACTCTCTTTCGCGAGTTCAGATATGTCTTTGCTTATTCATATGCCGAAATGCCAAGCATTGACTCGAGCATAGTTGAACACGAAATTAAGATGTATCCAGATGTCAAACCGGTACGACAGCGGCTAAGGCAGGTGCACCCCAAGAAAGTTGTTCCATCAAGGTGGAAGTTGAGAAACTCCTCCATGCTGGTTTCATTTACCCCGTTCCTCTAACCGATTGGGTATCGAATATTGTTCCTGTGATAAAAAAAAAAAAGAACGATCAAAGTGTGCGTTGATTACAGGGATGTAAATCAAGCTTGTCCGAAGGACAACTACCCTAAACCCTTTATCGACTAGATAATTGATGAATGCACCAGATGCGAAATATTTTCATTTATGGATGGATTTTCTAGGTATAATCAAATAAATATTCGCCCACAGGACCAGTCAAAGACTGCATTCATTTGTCCATGGGGCACATTCGCATATCTCAAGCTACCCTTTGGTTTGAAGAATGCAGGGGCAACTTTTTAGAGAGCAATGAACTATGCTTTCCATGACATCAAAAACATCGTTCAACCTTAGCTCGATGATCTCCCAACTCATTCGCGAAAGCGGACCGATCATCTACGCCATTTGAGAGTGATATTTCTACGTTGCCGACACTACAAAATACGACTCAATCCGCATGAATGTGTGTTTTTTGTAAGTTCTGGTCGTTTACTTGGCTTCGTAGTCTCAAAGGATGGGATTCTTCTCGACCCTTGCAAGGTTCAGGCAATCATCGATTTGCCTCCACCTTAAAACTTGCTTCAGATTTAGAAACTCCAAGGGAAAGCAAATTTCCTCAAGAGGTTCATTCCAAATTATGCCGAACTAGCTAAAGGCTATACTTGTCTATTGAAAAAGGAAGTACCCTTTGTTTGGGACCAGGTTGTGCAAGCCTCCTTTGATGCTTTAAAGAAATCTCTAATACAAGCGTCATTAATGTATCCTCCTGATTATCAAAAAGACTTTAACCTGTATCTGGCTGTAGTAGATACGACCGTAGCAATGGTTTTAGTTCAAGAAGACAATGGAATTGAACATCCTATATATTATTTAAGCCAAAACTTAAATGATATGGAAATGAAATACTCCTACGTTGAAAAGCTCGCTCTCGCAGCTGTTCAAGCGATACAGAGATTTCGACACTACGTCCTCTTCAGGAAAACTGCCATTTTATCAGATTGCAACCCCATGACTTATATATTGTCGCAACAGTTATTGGGGGTCAAATATTCAAAATGGATAGCAATTCTACAAGAGTTTGATTTGGAATTCAAAAAATCCAAATCAAAGAAAGCACTGGTATTCGCAGAGTTACTATGCGATCTCCCATCATCGTCCAATGATGCAACATCCAAAGAAGCAATTGTGGATGAAAACTTGTTTCTGATATCTTCAAGCGATTTGTGGTACGGATATATAATCGTTTATCTCCAGACACAAACATATAGGTATAATACCTCATGCTCTGAACAATGACGTATTAGATACCAAGCAAAAGACTACGTGATCGTCGGTGATACTCTTTACCATCATGGTATTGATACAGTTCTGCAGAGGTGTCTCACCCACGAGGAGGCCAAGAAAGTCCTGAATGACTGTCATTCAGGCGCATGTGGGGGGCATCAATCTGGTTATGCTATGGCGCAAAAAATTTTGTGAGCAGGATACTTCTGGCTAACAATGTTAAAATATTGCATAATCGCAGTTAGAAGTTGTCATGCTTGCCAAATTTTTGATAGCAAAACCAGAAGACCACCCACACCGCTGCAACCAGTAGTAGCTGTTGGGCCATTCGCCAAATGGGGCATAGATTTCATGACATGTAACCCCACCTCAGCCAGGGGGCATGGGTACATCATAGTCGCGGTAGACTATTTTACCAAATGGGCCGAGGCGATGCCTACATTAAACAATAGCGGCGAAATGGCTGCCCTTTTCTTTTTTAATCACATAGTCTCCAGATTCGGCGTTCCACAGGCCATAGTCACAGATCATGGATCGCATTTTCGCAATCACATGATGGTTGAGTTGGCTGCCAAATTAGGACTGTCCCATGACAGCTCTACTCCGTACTATTCGTAAGCTAACAGACAAGTTGAGGCAATTACCAAAGTCCTAAAGCGCATGCTGCAAAGGATGATCAGAGTCCACAAATGGGATTGTCACCTAATCATGTACTCGGCCTTGTGGGCATACCGGACATCGGTAAATGCAACCGGATTCACACCTTTTCAATTGGTATATTGTCTTGAAGAAATCTTACCGGTTCAATGTGAAATCGCGTCCCTCAAACTTGCAGTCGACCTTCTCCCTGGAACCTCAGAAGAAGAGGCTCATTTCTTGGAACTAATCCAATTGGATGAAACCCATTGTGATGCAGCTTTGGCTAACGAAGCTCATAAGAAGCGAGTCAAAGCATAGTTCGACAATAATGTCAAACCTCGCGTCTTCTCAGAAGGTGACCTGGTCTTACTTTACGACTAGGAATTCGATAAATTGGGAGCAGGGAAATTCAAATCATTATGGATGGGTCCCTATGTTGTTAAATGAGTATTAGCAAAAGGACCCTACGAGTTGATGGACTATGATGGGATTCTACTGGCGCAACCTCGCAACGGGTTGTACCTCAACCATTACTATGCTTGATTTCACATAGTAATCCTCATGCTTTTGTTACATTTTTTCTTTTGCCAAGGGCGTTTAGTCTGGTTAAGTAATCCACTTTTTGCATTCGTTGTAGATGTCAAACCTACTGGAATCATTCGTTGGATATGCTGATGGAGCAAGTCGTAGTTCGCGGAACCTGTCTTCTGCAGCATGGGCCATTTTCAATCCTAGCAGCGAGTTAATAAGTTTCAGAGTAGTGTGTATTGGTTGGTCTACGAACAATATCGCTGAGTACATTGCATTGATAGAACTCCTTTCTGATGCCATCACACATGGCATATGCCGACTTATCATCAGGCTAGACTCACAACTCGTTATTCTACAACTCACCGGCATCTATTATGTATGAAATCCAGCTATCTACTGCATGTTCCTAAGGGACAAAATTTTGGAAAGACAGTTCGATTTCATCCAATATCCACATATTTCCAGAAGTCTAAACACATTAACAGACTCATTGGAAAATTATGTGTTAGATAGACATTTGCGACATTTATAAAAAGAAGCATCACATCAATATATGCAGCAGGATTATGTAACTTAACCAAAATAAAGCTCTGAAAATCAAAAATATATTTCATAATTGTTTATAGTCTGTACATAATGTTCTATAACCAAGAAAAAATTGGTCAAATGATGCAAAACTCAAAATTCTAGGGGGCACCCTAGTCTAATGATGCTGGTGATAACAAGTCACCGCCTGTGCAATCATGTGTAAGAGCCTAGTCCATCGACTTGGAACTCCAGTAGTATGTCGCTGCAACTGCAGAGGTAGCTCATTGGTCCTTACATTTGGGATACCAAGGGTAATACCCTCGATCTGGTCCTGTAGTGCTGAAAGAGTCTCAACCACATCAAGGTCGCGAAGGATGGCCCTCCTGATAGCCTCTCCTGCTGGAGCGGCCACTGGGTCTTTGCGACATACTATCGGTCGAACTGGTCCAACATCTGCATGAACACATGAGTTTTGATTAGCCTTGATCATAAGAATATAAGAACATTATAAAGAACAATGAACAGAGATATGGTCAGAAGAATTACCGATCGCACCCCACTGCTCACTGTTACACAGTAATTTGTCACCGTCCCTGTTACCCCTTCTCCCGCACATTGGAGGACTTATTCCAGGACCTGTGAGAAGTGACATAACCTAAAAACACCTGCATTGTATCCCCTTGAGTATGTACTTCATATGCCCTGAAGACACCTTCTGCAAAATACCCATAAAAGTAGCCCTTTTTCCATTGGCGTTGTTCCATAGTGTATCACTCGCGCCAATGGGGGAAATCCTCCAAAGAGCGCGCACTAGCTGGCTCTCTGTCTCAGAGTCGCACTCGCGCCAACCCAATTGGGTAAATTTTTTAACAAACCAACTTGCGAAGGTTCTTCCTAACCTATTCATGAACTGATTCTAGCTTGAGTTAGTTCAGTTGGGCTTTGAATCTCCATAGAAGGGAAGTAGTTCTCCACCTTTCATGGAAGCTTCCTAATGATAAGGCCAATCCCATGAATCTTGTGCATGATCCTATCTCCTTCTCCTCTCTCTATATAAGCTTCTCCTTTTTCCTTTGACAAGCTAGTTAGTAATTCTACTCTTCAAGCTCCAAATTCGAAGTCCCAAAGTCTGAGAATTGCTAAGCTCATGCTACAAGAGGCCTTCTTCATCCCTATAAGGCTATATCTTTAATGAGGAGATCCTTGTCCAAGTAACCAAGGAGAGGGAGGCTTGTTCCCCATTCCCAACAAGCTTTGCAAGGCATGTGTTGCTGATCACCCAGCCAAAGGAGGATTTGACGTCAAAACTTGGTTGTATTCTTCTTTGTTTATCAATAATAATATACGACTATCATTATGGTTCCACTCTTATTGTCTTTATAATGATGTTTGAGTTATATCATTTTTTACTGATATATAGTTGCATCTCTTGGATTTTATGCTTGTATTTGTGTCATTCTTTGCATGTTCAGGTGTCCGTTCAGGAGGATCATGGGGATTGTGACCAGCTGGAGCGAAAGAACGGGAGCAACGACTCTTCTACAAGTACTAGCATTGGATTCGAGGTAGGCCCTCATCATCAGTCTTTAATTTTCAATTAGGAACCTGCGTGTTAGCATTGTTTGATTATTGCTAGACCTCATTTAGGCTAGTGGGATCACCTCTTTCTGCAGAGGGGATTTACCTCCACAACAATTTGGCGACTCCACTAGGGAGTTGGCTTTTTTCCTTGTTGCTTGTTTTGTCTTGTTGTTTGATTTGTAAAATTTAGACGGAGCCTGAAGTATGGCCAGATAGCCTTCGAAACGCTATTGCCCTGCATTAACAAAGTAGATCAACGCCACTTCAGTCCATCTCCGGTTTGGTTTACGAACTAAAGGACTTGGAACTTGCCTTGTTTCTTGGTTATTTCTTGGTTTCTCCTTCTTGATTAGCTTTCTGGGTTGAATGCCTATGTTGCTTCTTGCCTCTTGGTGTACCTAGGTATTGTTGATTTGGCCATGGCTCTTTTGTTTTTATTTTTCCATAGCAAACTTGGCTGGCGCTGGTTTATAGCGTTACACTCATGCCAGTTGGCGCAAGTTGCACATTTACAACCCGCGCCAATTCCTGAAAGGCACTTGTTACAGCCTGACAGTCGTGCCAGGCCTGGAAACTTTTAGAGTTTGCTTGGATGTGAACTTTTTGAGCTTGGTTTTTGTCCTATGTACCTTTTCCAGACTGCTTGAGTGTGTTGGAGTGTGATTTGACTGGCTTTGATCGTTACCCTTTGGGTGTTTTCTTTTTTCTATCGATTTCACATTTCTAGCCCTAAGGCATCTAGTGGCTTTGTGTGTCGGGCCTTTCTCAGGTGTTTTGATCTTCTTGTGGTCCAGTCAACTCTTTATTTGCTCCCTTACACTTGTTTGGTATTTGTGAATCTTTTTGTTGCGTTATTTGGGTGACTTGCTTTGTCTTCACTTGAATTCCGCTTCGTCTCACTTTGAGCCTAGATCACACAGCTCATTGTTGTCTTTGGGATCTTTCTTGTTCTTTGGAAGTTTGATTTGTGATTTGAGGAACTGAATGTGCTTGTATTGAATAGAAATTGTTTGTGTTATTTCTCAAAGTTGTTTAGTGCATTTTTCCATCATCAAAAAGAAAAAATCTCTTTTGCTTTGAACTAGTTAATGAGAATTAGAACTTTTCATTTTGATTAATGATTAGTGATCTTAAAGAAAAGTTTTTTAATTTGCATTAGTTGCATTAGGGAAGTTCTTTGTTGTTTTGTGATCATTTCGTTTGCGTGAAAGCTCTTAAACTCTCTCGTAACTAGCATTCATCGAATGAAATGACATGTTTTGGCATATAGATTGCATTTAGGGAATTTTGAGAGATTACATACAGTAGGACCTAAAAATCGAAACCCAACACAAGATCAACTTTAAAATAAACTGAATGAATCTAACAATGCATTGGAACATAATGCTCACATTCTATAGGTCTAGGCTAGAGACGTGCTCTGGCGTCGTTAAACCTAGTCACTTTTGTTTCCACTCAAGGTTGGGTGATTCCTCCTTTTGTGGCTCAACTATGGTCTAGTACAGACTTGTGTTCCCACGTACCATCGAGTATATGGGGAGACTCCACTAGGTTATCATCCTTTATCCACAGGAAGCCATGTTTGCCGCCTTACAACCCATAACGCACCGAACACAGCATTCGGGAAGATTGACTGCCGTATGGAAAGTCCTTGGTTTTCATATGATCACTAAGGTGTATATGTAGTTTTACAGATTGTCTGGTAAACCCTTTGCCTAGTTCTCCAGAGTAGTCACTTTTTGATCCTTTTCGGACTCCCTAAAAGAAAAGGCTCACCTGAGCATTTGTCACTTCAGGCTCATTAAACATTCGAAGGCGACTAGAGTCATCTTTGTGTCCTTTTCTCGACTCTTTAAAGATGAAAAGGTCAATTTATGTCCTTGTGTCTTAAAATTTATTCGCCCGCGATCACACGCGCTGTTAGATTTTGTTTGTTGACCGTTTGATTGTGTGTCATGACTTTTTTTCAGCCCCGTGTGTGATTTTCCGTTTTTGATGGCAACTTTTTCAAAGTTCACCAACCAAGAAATCCCCTCTGAAGGGAATCCTGGTCATTTTCCTCCTTTTCAGAACATTGGTGCTCCTTACATGGCAACGTTGTCCCTTCTTAGGTTAACTGTTGGGTTGCCTATTTGGTTGTTCTCAACCTCTATGATCCCTAATGTTTCAACTATTGGTCAATCAGTTCCTCCACCCGAACAACATCATGTTGATTCCAAGTTGGACCTCTCCCCTTCTTCGCCTATTTCTATGTCTTCATCTTCTACTTCACCTGGTGAACGTCTGGATTCAAGTAACCAGGTGGCTAAGAAGAAGAAGAATAAGACAAAGAAGAAGAAGTCGCCTAAGCGAGAGGCTAAAAGTGCAACTGTTTCCCCAAGTACAGCTTAGGTCAGAACTCCTTCTGCTCCTCTGCGGAAGGTTAAGTTTCCTTGTAAATTGTGCAAGGATGACCATCTTCTTCGTGATTGTCCTGGCATTCCCAAGATCTTAGAAGTATGGTCTCAAGATCTAGCCTACCCCTCATTGTCCTCTGAAGCTCACAATGATGATACCCTATCAACTGGCAATGGTAAGAAGAAAGGGAAGATTCGATTCCCCTGTAGGCTATGTGAAGGCAACCATCTCCTTCACCTTTGTACACTCATGGATAAAGCTTCCGCTATTTTCGAAAGCCTTACAGCTTCTCCACCTCAACTCCCCATTGGTTATTAGAGGCTCTCTTCAGATCCTCTCCCTGTTGACAAAGAGATTGATTTAGATCCTTCTCTTGTCCATCCTCCTCTTTCCGAACCTGGTTGTGCTAAGCCTGTTCGGGACCAACCAATGGTCGGAGAGAGTGTCAACTTGGGTTCACTGCCTATTGATCACTCTGTTCTAGAAGAGCGTCATAATCATGTTCTTCTCGTCTCGTCAGATTCTCCTGAGTCTGAAAACGACCCTCCTATCTCAGCTGATCCCGAGAGTCCTTCTTCGGAGCAGCGGGGCAATCATATGATTCCCCCACCGAGTAGTTCAGGCGTTTCCTTCGACTGGAGCCATTTGAATGCCTTCCACCTTCCATCCCATGTGCCTTTCCAGATTACAGTACATGCCTATGATAAGGCAGTACCTGGCACTATCTTGGATGAGGGTGCATCTGTCAGTCTTATGTCTTCCACTACTTGCAAAGCTTTGGGCTCCCCACAGCTTGTGCCGGCCATGCATAATCTGATGGCATTTGACGGAGGAACCAGTCAACCATTAGGGATCCTTCCAAAGTTCCCTATTACTTTGGGAGGCAAAACCATCTATATAGACGTACTGGTTACCCAAGGTGCTTTAGATTTTAGTCTTCTCCTTGGTTGTGACTATGTTTATGCCATGGGGGCCCTTTTCTCTTCACTTTTCCGTGTGGTTTGCTTTCCACACGACGGAAGAATTGTGACTATCGATCAATTATCGTTCCTTAGTCCCCCGATGCCTCTTGCGCAGTTGTCATCCCCTTCTGGTTTTTATCCACCAGTTGTATATGCCCCACCGCAGGTCAACTACGTGGCTACTTATCCCATTCCTGTATCTAGTGATGTCGCCGCCGTGCATAGTGTCCTGGGGGCATCGGGTCCTGATTTCCAAGATGTGATCCTTCCACAAGGAGTGGCACTCTTGGAAGCAACGACTTCTTGTTCATTATGATGAAGTTCATTTGGAGCATAGATCGTTTTCCTATGTCAAGCTCCTTAAAAATTGAAACTAGGTCTAGATAGAGCATAGTTCCTTTCCTGTGTCAAGCTCCTTAAAAAATGAAACTAGGTTTGGTCGAGCATAGTTCCTGATCTTGTGTCAAGCTCGTTAAAAAATGAAACAAGGGTTACGAGGATAGTTCTTTTACTGTGTCAACCTCATTAAAAAATGAAACAACTCCCTTTCCAAATCGAGTCTTTTGATTAAGATCTCGTAAAATACAAGTTAAGTCTTTCCAAGATCTCGAAAGTGAACCTTCATCCCATCCACTTTGTTGAATGCAATGAAGCTTGGGGACCATGTACCTCGTTTTGCATCATTATGCTAGGGGCATGTGAACTTATAATAAGCATATTTTTTCGTTTCAAGATCGTGTAAACATGAAACGGAATCCAAGCAAAGTTCTCCATGGTTCAAGCTTGTGTAGAAATGAACCCATACCCATTTTACATCTCGTGAATGTTGTCTTTATCCACTAAATTTTGTTAGATGAGCTTTGGTTGTTTTCATCCCATCGCCACCATCTCTTTGGTGGATCATATGCTTTCACTTGCTTGTTTTCCTTTCCTGAGGGACCGTAGTTATAAGTGGTTTTGTTAGCTAGCCTCCTGACCATTACATGTTTTGAGTAGTTCCACCATTGTCGAAACCAGTTGCTACCCTTTATACCACTCGTTCCTCTAGGACGAGTCACCTTTAAGCTCTTTTCTGACTTGTAAAACATGAAAATATTGTCGAGTATTTTTTCCCTTTTTGACTCGTTAAAGAGAATAAAAATGGAGGTCTGCTTTCAGCTCTTTTCTGACCATCTAAATATGAAAAGATTGCCGAGTTATCCCTCTTGACTTGTTAAACGTAAATAAGAGGTGGTCACCTTTAAACTCTTTTCTGACCGTGTAAAGATGAAAATATTGTCGGGCCCTTGTCGTTTCAGGCTTCTTAACGATCACGAAGCGACATGGTTTCGATCTCTTTTTTACTTTTTCATATCGGAATCACTACTTATGAAAAGTACTCCTTGGTCGTAATGATCGGACGGTTCTTTCGAGCATTGTTTTATACTTTTTCGGGCTTGAGAGACACAAATTTACGAAAAAGGACACCCCTGGAGTTTCCTTTTCCGTTGTCTTTTCAAACTCTCTAAACATGAAAAGGCGACGAGTTCTTCCTTTTTCAAACTCGTTAAAACTTAATGACATTGGATTCCGTCGAAATGACACCTCCCAAGCATATGCTATCCTCGTCAAGCTTGTCATCCAAAAATAACCGAGGTACTCACCAGAAATGGTGGGGAAAAAGCAACCACAATTATCGTCGTGTCAGCAGTATGTCACTCTTGAACATGGCACTTGTCTACATTCATGTCTGGGTGGGGACATCTCATCTTGTTTTTACACTTGCCTCCATGGGTTTGGGTTATCCTATTTGACCTCTCATCTGCTCATTGCCTTGTCACCATGACCCCTGATCATTTGATGTCAAATACTGCCAAGTCCACTGTCGTGCCGCCAATATGTTCAAGAGAAGTTGACCTCTGCAAAATACTCAACCTCCCTCTGATACCTCACACAAAACTTCTTATCCTTCTCTATCTCGTGTCAATGATGTAGGAAACATTATAGCTCACCTTCAATCAAGGTCACTTCCTGTCAACTTCAGCTCATTATCCAGGAAGTTGACTTAGAGACTCCCTTCAGGTGCCTTGGAGCCTGCATGCCTCAATGGCAGGTTCTTCGTGTTTGATGTGAGATTTTCATCATTGGCCTCCGATCGAATGATTCTACGAGTGTTCGACACTGGCTCACTGATTCACACGCTGTAGATTGTACCTATAGTACCTTGAGGACCATTGTCATTATTGGTGGTACCTCTCGCGTCTGTTAATAGTTTTCATCATTGACTAGTAATCAGATGATGTTCCTGCATTTTTGACTTCGACTCCCATATTCGCATGCTTGAACTTGTACTTTGTTCGGGTCGAGATGGAGGGCAAGACCCTAGATTTTGTCTCTTGAGATCCAGGGTGCGATTTTGTGGATTATTATGACCATTACATCACTTACTCACTGGATTGCTGTGACCATGCCTGAGTCTACTTATTGATCTTCATTGGATGGCTACGCCCATACCTTGGATCCAGATTTTTATGTACTCTGCTATGGATGGTTGCGCCCATACCACATACATCATGTACTTGAGATATCAGTTCTACTTCTTATGTAGGTTCTCTGGCAGCCATGTTTTTAGTCGACCATGTTCTTGTAAAGCATTTCACCCCTCTCTCTCTCTCGGGCCTCATGCTTTAGGGGGCATCTGTTACACAGTAATTTGTCACCGTCCCTGTTACCCCTTCTCCTGCACATTGGAGGACTTATTCCAGGACCTATGAGAAGTGACATAACCTGAAAATACCTACATTGTATCCCCTTGAGTATGTACTTCATATGCCCTGAAGACACCTTCTGCAAAATACCCATAAAAGTAGCCCTTTTCCATTGGCACTGTTCCACAGTGTATCACTCGCGCCAATGGGGGAAATCCTCCAAAGAGGGCGCGCCAGCTGGTGCTCTGTCTGAGAGTCGCACTCGTGCCAACCCAGTTGGGTAAAGTTTTTAACAAACCAACTTGCGAAGGTTCTTCCTAACCTATTCATGAACTGATTCCAGCTTGAGTTAGTTCAATTGGGCTTCGAATCTCCAAAGAAGGGAAGTAGTTCTCCACCTCTCATGGAAGCTTCCTAATGATAAGGCTAATCCCATGAATCTTTTGCATGATCCTATCTCCTTCTCCTCTCTCTATATAAGCTTCTCCTTTTGCCTTTGACAAGCTAGATAGTAATTCTACTCTTCAAGCTCCAAATTCTAAGTCCCAAAGTCTGAGAATTGCTAAGCTCATGCTACAAGGGGCCTTATTCATCCCTGTAAGGCTATATCTTTAATGAGGAGATTATTGTCCAAGTAACCAAGGAGAGGGAGGCTAGTTCCCCATTCCCAACAAGCTTTGCAAGGCATGTGTTGTTGATCACCCAGCCAAAGGAGGATTTGACATCAGAACTTGGTTGTATTCTTCTTTGTTTATCAATAATAATATACGACTATCATTATGGTTCCACTCTTATTGTCTTTATAATGATGTTTGAGTTATATCCTTTCTGACTGATATATAGTTGCATCTGTTGGATTTTATGCTTGTATTTGTGTCGTTCTTTGCATGTGCAGGTGTTCGTTCACGAGGATCGTGGGGATTGTGACCAGCTGGAGTGAAAGAACGGGAGTGACGACCCTTCTACAAGTACTAGCGTTGGATTCGAGGTAGGCCCTCATCATCAGTCTTTAATTTGCAATTAGGAACCTGCGTGTTAGCGTTGTTTGATTGTTGCTAGACCTCATTTAGGCTAGTGGGATCGCCTCTGTCCATAGAGGGGATTTACCTCCACAACACTCGCCAACCGGCAGCACCAAATCCGGGTCACCTCGGAAATCCATACCAGCATATGGGAACCTGGCATAAACCATCTCCTGACGATCGAACCACTCGAAGAAGGTCTCAGAAAAAGAAATCTGGGGCTGGCCAGCGTGCCGAGACATGAGATCAACCCATCTCTGCATCCGTGGTTCAGTCGGTGGAGGTAGGCCAAGTGAAATATATTGCGGCTACATCAGTGGGATTCTCTCGAAGGTGAAAGTGGTCTGTTGGAGATCAGATGCACAACAAATTAAAACAAATACTCAGCAAATAAATCAAGCACAGGAGACACAGAGGTTTAACGTGGTTCACCCAACCAATCTGGGCTACGTCCACACAACATAGGCATCGGCAATCTTTATTAATCAAACAAGAGATTACATAATTAGTCAAATCCTCACAAACTCTCACACTCTCAAAACAATCCATATGGATACCTGTTTTATAGCAAGGAGAATCTAACTGCCTCATAAATCCTCTCAACTCAAATTTAGGATGCATTAACTCCCTCCCAACAACCTGGAGCTAGTCTAGCAACAAATTCCTATTGTTGTCATCTACTGAGATTTTTGCCTATTTTACATAAAACAGAAAATCTCAACAATCTCCACCTTGACAACAATTAGCCTGATGCCCTGTTTCTTTATTATTTTATCTTTTCTGTAAGCCAAGAGAAGCCAAACACCATAGTAGCTTCTCTAACAAAACTGGTTTCGTGAACATGTCTGCACAATTCTCCTTTGTATATACCTTTTCAAGAGAGACTCCCCTTTTAGTGATAACTTGTCTTAGAAAATGGTACTTTATCGGTATATGCTTTGATTTACTATGATAGGCCAGATTCTTAGCCAAATGTATTTCACTTTGACTATCACAAAATAACTTGATGTTATCCTGCAACCTACCAAATTCACCAAACAAACCTTTCAACCAAATCGCTTCTTTGCAAGCATGAGAAGCAGCAATGTATTTCGCTTCAGTAGTAGCTAAAGCAACAATGTTCTATAGATTTGACATCCAGCTGATAGCTCCACCTGCAAGGGTAAAGACGTACCCTGAAGTTGACCTTCTCTTATCCAAATCACTTGCAAAATTGGAATCAACATATCCGCAAACAAATTCACTACTCTTATTGTAAGTGATGCAATAACTACTTGTGCCTCTCAAATACCGAAGCACCCATTTCACTGCTGACCAGTGTTCTTTACCCAGATTTTCCATGTAACTGCTGACAACCCCAACTACATGTGAAATATTTGGTTGAGTACAAACCATCGCATACATTAAACACCCTACTACATTGGCATATGGAATTCGAGACATATAATCCTTTTCTTCATCTGTATTAGGACATAAACTCGAAGAAAGCCTAAAATGGGAAGCTAAAGGGACTGACATAGGCTTCACATTATTCATACCAAATCTCAAAAGTATTTTCTCAATATACTTCTGTTGTGATAGCCATAGCTTACCATTGCTCCTGTCTCTGAAAATCTCCATGCCCAAAATCTGTCTTGTTGCTCCTAGATCTTTCATATCAAATGTCCTTGCCATCTGAGCGTTCAACCTGTTGATTTCTTCTATGCTTTTGCTTACTACAAGCATATCGTCAACATGCAATACTAAGATAATGAATATGCCATTTTTAAATTTCTTAAAATACACACAATGATCATATTCACTTCTAACATATTTCTAGCTCAACATGAAAGAATCAAACTTCTTATACCACTGCCGAGGCGACTGCTTTAGGCCATATAAAGACTTCTTGAGCCTGCAGACAAATTTCTCATTGTGATGCTAAACAAACCCTTCCAGTTGTTCCATATAAATTTCCTCATCTAAGTCACCATAGAAATGCATTCTTAACATCTAACTGCTGCAACTCTAAATCAAGCAAAGCCACTAATGCTAACACAATTCTAATTGAAACAATTTTAACCACTGGTGAAAAAATCTCATGAAAGTCAATAACGGCTTTTTGAAAAAACCCTTTTGCAACCAGCCGCGCTTTGTACCTGTCTTCCGTATCATTCACACCCCATTTTATCTTGAAAACCCATTTACACCCCACAGTTTTCCTGTCTTTCGAAAGCTCAACCAGATCCCATGTGTCATTCTTACCCAAGGCCATCATTTCGTCCTTCATGGCTGCTTTCCACTTGTCACTTTTCGAACCTTCTATTGCTTCCTGATATCACATAGGTTCATCGTCATTAGCAGTAAATGCAACTGAAGTAACATAATCATCATACCTTCTCGGTGGCTGTTTGATTCTTGTTGACCTCCTTAAGGATGTTTCTGGCGCTTCCTCGATTGGCTGACTACCACCTGTAGGAACTTCTTGATGATCAGTATCTGGGACCTGTTCATGATCTAAACCTGAACCCTGTTCATGTTCTGATTCCGAAACCTGTTCATGACTAGTATCTGAACTATGGTCATCATGACTATCATTAGAAATGCTATCAAACTGAATGTGCTGAAAGTCAGATACATCATCCTGTTTCAATCTACTATCTACATCTAACTGTACAAGAGAGGATTCATTAAAATTTACATCTCTATTGATGATGATTTTGCGGATAGTAGGATCCCACAATCTATATCCCTTTGTTCCAACACCATACCCAACAAAGATATACCTTTTAGACTTTGGATCTAACTTAGTTCGTTGATGTTTAGGAACTAGAGCATATGCATCACAAACAAACACTCTGAGTTTAGAATAGTCACAAGGGTGTCCTTTCCATACCTCTTTCGGAATCTTGCAGTCTATCGTCGTTGATGGAGATCGATTTATCACATAACAAGTTGTTGCCACTGCTTCTGTCCACAACTTCTTTTGCAACTCGGCGTTACTCAGCATACTCCTTGCTCTCTCTAGAAGAGTCATGTTCATGCATTCAACAACTCCATTTTGCTAAGGAGTATAAACCGTGGTCTTATGTCTCTCGATCCCTGCATACTTGCAATAGCTGTCAAACTCCTTGGAAGTAAACTCACCATCATTGTCAGTTCTTAAACATCTTATTGTTCTACCAGTGTTGTTTTCTACCAATGCTCTAAACTGCTTGAAAACTGAAAACACATCAGAATTCCTTTTCAACATGTAGACCCACACTTTCCTAGAAAAGTCATCAATAAATGATACAAAATAAGATGAACCACCATATGAGGTTGTAGGGGCTGGTCCCCAAACATCTGAATGGATATAATCAAGTATGCCTTTATTAGTATGTTTGCCTGTTTTAAATTTTTGCTTACTTTGTTTTCCAAACAGACAATACTTACAGAAATCTAATTTTCCAGACTTCAGATTTGGAAGTAACTTGCGATCAGCGAAAATTTTCAACCTTCTTTCACTCATATGCCCCAATCTTTGATGCCATAAGTGAATGGAACTACCATCATGTTCAGACACCATAGACACAAAATCTAACCTTGTACCTCCTTCTAACTGAAATAGATTTCCTACTTTCTTAGCTTTCATAACTAGTAAAATGCCTTTGTAAATTTTCATTACTCCACCTTGAATTACAGTTTTATATCCATTTGAATCAAGTGCTCCTAATGAAATCAATTTTTTCCTTAAATCCAGTACATGCCTCACATCAGTTAATATTCTTGTTGTCCCATCAAACATTTGTAGTTGTATGCTCCCAATCCCCACAATATGACATGTTACATGATTACCCATGTACACAAATCCATCATTAATTGATTTATATGTCTTAAACCATTCTTTATGGATACGCATGTGGTTTGATGCACCGGAATCTAACAACCAATGTTGATCATGATTTGACACATTAACTGATAATACTTCATCACTCATACCTGAACCAGATGTCGAACCTGTATATGTCGTATTTGCCTCATTCTTCTCTGTCGAAGAATCTTCTTTTGAAGTTTGTTGTTGTCGCTTCCAGTAGTCCTTCTTTAAATGCCCTGATTTGCCACAAAACCAACACTTTAGCTTACTCTTCTTCCCTTTCGACTTTGAACGTGAGTCGCTCGACCTCCTGGGGCGTATTTCTTTAGAATGACCTCTAACCATCATAGCTTCTGATGTAGAGGTTTCAGAATGCGACCTTCTCCTTGTTTCTTCTGATAATAAGGATGCAACTACATCATCAAACTTAATAGTTTCTGATGAACTAAGACTTATAGAAGTAACAAAATGATCCCATGACTCGGGCAACGAGCACAATAAAGTAATAGCTTTATCCTCGGATGGAATTTTTACTTCTATACTTTGTAATTGAACAAGAAGAGTATTAAAAGCATTTAAATGATCAGCAATCGATGTACCTTCCTTCATTCGCAAACTGTACAACTGTCGCTTCAGGAGAATCCTATTGGTTAAGGATTTGGTCATGTACAGTTTCTCCAGTTTCGTCCACAAACCAGCAGTTGTTTTCTCCGACACGATATTAAACAGGACATCATCAGCTAGAGATAGTCGAATAGCACTTATCGCTCTTTCATCCATCTCAGCCCACTCCTTATCTGTGATGTTGTAAGGCTTTTTGGATTTTCCCAACAACGCCTTTTCCACGCCATGTTGGACAAGCAAATCATGCATCTTCACCTTCCAGATCTTGAAATTATTTTTGCCATTAAACTTCTCAATTTCAAACCGGGCACTCTGAGTTTTTGCCATCATGTATCAACCAAAAAACCACAATAATCTCCAAAACCAATGTTTAAATACCAACAATTAACAAAAAAACTACCTATGCCTTGTAGTCTTTGTTTTTTAAAAAACAAACTTTTTTTGTTGTGCAAAATTACAGTAAAATAAAACTGCCTATCCATATAGGAAAGACAGTCAGTTATTTTCATTAATTTTCAGACAATAACTAGTCCAAGCATCGGAAATGCTACCTTTAACAAAGATATTACCAAGATTCCATTAATTCATCTTCCAGACACTGCTATGAGAGTCTAAATGCCAGAGCAATATCCTTTGGGAACGGAACAAAAAACTTGCTGCAAATTTTACTTACCATAATCGTTTGACATGCACTATCCTCGCCCTATTCTGAGCTATTTCCTCATCCGACCCCGCGAGGAGCTCCAAGTTCTTCCGAAGACCTGGCAGGTCCCGTTCACAGGTCCATAAAACAAGCTGGGAAAATGCGCTACCACGGGCTGAAATTTGAAGCTTCCGAGGGCATGGGATTCGATGATCAGATCATTCATTAAACACGCACCAGCAAGCACTAACACGCAGTGTATATGTAATTTCTCTCCACACACAGCAGTCATTTTTGTTTTGTTTTGGTGACAAGTCGTGCCACATAACCCAGCAGTGATTTCCCTTCAATCTTCCACACACAGGCTTTACTCAGCATCACCACCAACCAAGCGCACGTTTTTCTCTGCTCCCCGTCTGCAGTTTGAACAATTTAAAAAATCTGGAATTTGTAGTTAGCACTCCATGCAGGACTCCAGCAATACAGCTACCCACCTTTACTCGCACCACTCCACCTCCAGCACAGGCTCCAGCGCAACAGCACGCAGGTCCACGGCAATGGTTGTCACGCTGCAGCTATACGAACAGCAAACAACAACGTTGTTTTACCTCCACGCCTTTGAGATCCACCTTCAGTCCGGTCCAGCTACGCCACGCCTCCAAATGCTCTGATACCAATTGTTGGAGATTAGATGCACAGTAAATTAAAACAAATACTCAGCAAATAAATCAAGCACAGGAGACACAGAGGTTTAACTTGGTTCACCCAACCAATCTGGGCTACGTCCACACAACATAGGCATCGACAATCTTTATTAATCAAATAGGAGATTACATAATTAATCAAATCCTCACAAACTCTCACACTCTCAAAACAATCTATATGGATACCTATTTTATAGCAAGGAGAATCTAATTGCCTCATAAATCCTCTCAACTCAAATTTAGGATGCATTAACTCCCTCCCAACAACCTGGAGCTAATCTAGCAACAAATTCCTATTGTTGTCATCTACTAAGATTTTTTCCTATTTTACATAAAACAGAAAATCTCAACACAGCCAAAATAGAACCATAACCAAAGTTCTTGGATCTTCCGCTTTTCACCTTGGTCAATTGTTCTTTCATCACAGAGAGTATTGAATCACACCAATTGAACACCTTCGGTTCAAGGCATTCAAAAGCATACTGCATGTAAGATCTATTGGTTATATAGAGAGAAGAACTACCAGTGAGTCTAGAAAAAGCGAACAGAATGGTCCGCAAGGGCTAGCCAGTGACATCTCGAATATTGATCTTGTCATCCGTACTCGGCTGAGATCCCTCTCTGCAATGTCGGCGAATGTACTCCCTCACAGACTCACCCCCACGGGCGGAGCCTGATAATGAGAGAGGGGCACCATGCCTCGATAAATTGGTCAGAAAATAGATGTCCACCACTATCAAGGGGATCGATTTGCCCCTAATCTGGAATACCTAGTTGATAGGATCCCGGGCATTGAGGAAATATTGCAACAAACTAATTTGTTGCCTCAGCTAGAGATACGGAAAAACTTCAACACGCCACAGTTCTGCAATGCAGCTACTGTGCCCAAATCATGTAAAGCAATAGCGTCCTCTTCTTCATGCTCGCATTCTCGCCATGTAACAACCATTTTGCTCCGATGAATCTCTGAAAAACAAACAAGGAAAGAGTCAGGATCTTCATTTGGTAAAAAACAGGCAAAAACTCATGAGGAAACTGTGCAAAAACTTTCCTCCCTGCGCCCATCGTACCCCAGCAAGTGTACTGGGAGCGATGCATACTGACTAGTTAGTGGGAAGATCAGTATGCATCACACCTTTCGATTAAGGAAGTGTGCGATGGTCCCAGGGCGAGTCCTTCAAACCCCAGAGGTTCAGCAGGACAAGGAAACAAGCTCAGAATCCAAAATGAATGGCATGCAATTGAAGAGAACAAGTTTAGCTCCTACCTGGTCCAAACATCGTCGAGAATCATCCACAGAATCTCCCGGAATCCGCTGGTGAAAATTAGGGGGGGAAAACACCTCCAGAGCTCTAACAAACCAAACTCGAATGAAATGGTAAAATGAGAGGTAAAAGTCACTTTTAATTTACCATGCATGTAATTCAAGTAAAATATTAGTGTTTTTAACTCATTTATCAAGCATATGTTTTCATTTCTAATCAGTTTGATGAAGTAAATGAACAGGTAGTACAATCTTTGAAAGAACAAAATGCTAATGGTGAATCAAAGACTCAATGACCATCATCACGAGCAATGTTATCACAGATTTCAAGCTCGTTAAAAAATAAACCCTCCACGAGCCGTTTTAGCGCATAGTTCAAGCTCATTAAAAAATAAACATAAGTCATGAGAAAATGTTTCCCCCAGCATTTAAGCTCATTAAAAAATGAATCAGCAAATAACCATTGTGAATGCCTTATCACCAGCTTTTGAGACTTGGTCGTGTTCTCGCCACCACCTCCACTCTGTTTTTTAACCAATCATTCACCCCCATATGATTGTTTACCCCTTCGAGGAACATCTACGAAGAGTGATTCTGTTAGCCATCCTTGTGACACTGCTGTGATTGGAAAATTCCAAATTTTACCTGGAATCAGCTGCTACCTGAAACCATCACTCGTCCCTCAAAAACGAGTCTTCTTTAAGCTATTTTCACCTGACTCGTAAAATATGAAAATATTGTCGAGCGATTGGCCTCTCCGGCTCCTTAAAGTCATCGAAAGTGCTATCTGTCCTCTAGATTTTAATCTTTTTGGACCTGAGGGATTATTAGACAAAAATATCGAGCGCTTGTCTTGTTCGGCTTGTTAAAACTATCGAAAATTCATTCCTTTTGTATTATTCTACACTTTTTCGGACTCAATGGATTATATGACGAAAAAGAATCATTGGAGTCTCCTTTCCAATCCTTTCAGACTCTCTAAAATTGAAAGGGACTGAGTTATCTTTGTCATTAAACTCGTTAAAACCGAATAGCGACAAACTCGTCCCAATGGACGAGAATGAGTTTCATTGTCGCTAGGCTCGCTAAAATATAGCGAAAGGTTCGCTCGAAGGGCGGATTATAGAACAAGAATATGTTATCCTCCTCAAACTTGACAAAAATAAAGAGGTACTGGTCAGCAATGACTTGGGAAAATTGGGAAGAAAACTTGAAGAAACTTTATTGGTAGCAAGTCCTCTGAACATGACACCCTCCTTCCGCAATCCATGCAAGTTGGGGTTTTCCGTTCACTGGTCTACCATTGTCCACAACCATCATATTTGGGTTAATGCTACCAATCCATCGTCATGTCCACAATATGTTTAAGAGAAGTCATCAGACAATTCACCTATGTCTCACCCACTGCAATACATCATGCTTCATTCCTTCATGACCGCACCCTGAAACCTTATCGTCAGATTGTTTTCACCTCCAAAATCATTTGCTTCGTTCCGTGTCGTTGATGTGGGATTCATTAAGGCCCTCCTGCGATGGGTTGCTTCTTGTCGACATCAGCTCATTATCCAGGAAGTTGACTTAGGAACAACCCTTTCAGTACTTTGAAGCTTGCATGCCTCAATGGCAAGTTTCTCACTTTCGACGACAGGCTTACATCAATGGCCTGTAAGGACTCTGGACACCACATATCTCCACAATGGTATGATATTGTTCACTTTGGGCCTAAGCCCTCATGGGTTTTCTTTTGGACTTACCCCCAAAAGGCCTCATACCAATGGAGATATTTGTCCATCCTTATATATCCATGATCCTCCCCACTTCTAGTCAATGTGGGACTTTTGGTCGTATACCCAACAATCCTCCCCTCGAATAAAGGACCATTGGGCTTCCCCTCAGACAATTATTCATCCATCCACTCTCTACCAACCAAGATTCTCCACTCTAATGCAATGGAAGCACACGCCTTACATGGAGCACCACCTGCCTCAAGAGCTTGCTCTATCCCAGGTCAACTCCTCTTCATCGTGTTGGGACCAGGACACGTCCATGAAGAATCCAGAGCACGCTGCCTGTCTAACCAACCTCATCCACAGATCCCATAGTGATATTACTGGGGCCCACCACCTTTGTTCGGCATTCCAAGGATTCATCCACTTGGCCAACTTAGGGGCGTGGCTCTTATACCACTTGTAAGGACTCTGGACACCACATATCTCCACAATGGTATGATATTTTCCACTTTGGGCCTAAGCCCTCATGAATTTGCTTTTGGACTTACCCCCAAAAGGCCTCATACCAATGGAGATATTTGTCCATCCTTATATATCCATGATCCTCCCCACTTCTAGTCAATGTGGGACTTTTGGTCGTATACCCAACATGGCCTTCAACCGAGAGATTTTACGTGGTTTTCGATGCCAATTCCATTTTCACACCACGTGAATTGTACTGTAGTACCTTGAGGGTCATTGTCATTATTGGTGATTCCTCTCGCGCTTATTAATAGCTTACATCATTGGCTGGTAATCAGGCGTTGTCTTTCCATGTTCGACTCTAGAACATTTTCACATGGATCGACTTGTACTCGAAGTGAAGATTGAACGAGTTTTGAAGACCCCGGATCTAGTTTCATCCATCCGGGCTGTGATATAATCAGGAATATAAAGACATCAAGTGTACATCATTGTCAAACAGATGATCATCCAAATCAAAGGATGATGAGTCCATATCATCAGTCTGTCACACAGACGATTGTCTGTCCTATGTACATGAAAATGAATTTATAAAGCTGAGCATGGGAATGCCCACCTCAGCGAGATCATGAAAAAGTGTTGACAAAATAATGTATTGTATTGTATCTTATTACAGGTCATCTCCCAGCTCGGAAAAACTTTGGATCCTCATAGTAAAGCATTTCACCTGACATCAGAAAGATTAACGACCTCATGCTTTAGGGGGTAACTGTTATAGACATTTTTGGGCACTTCAACCCCAATCATAAATGTCCATAAATTGAGGGCTCCTAAGTCCCTAAAAGTGTTGCTTCACTGCCTAAAGGAACAAGGTCAGATGATTACATCATCTCCCAGAAGTTCTCCACTGAAAACTGCTCATAAATGGTCAAAACTAGACCATACTGAAAGCTCAATGTAGAGGATGCGATGCATATCACCTTCCTAGTGTACAAGGTGTGATGCATATTGAATTGCTCCTCTATAGGGTGTGATGGTTGGGAATGGATGAATGGCAGGGACAAAATGCGAGGTGGAAGATCATGGAATCTTCCAGAAGCTTCCCCTCTGACACTTGCTTCTCTGTTTTTGACCAGGGATGTAAGAGATCATCATTCTCCAAGTGGAAGCGGAACTATCAGAGAGAGGACACTAATCAAGATCCCAGAAGATGACTCACCTCCCTATAATCATCTATATATGGATCCC
>APFE031148947.1:6376-23854 GCA_000404065.3 Pinus taeda
ATTTAATTTGGTTTGCTTGTTTGTGTTTGCAGAATTACACTTCAAGGAAGCTCATTTGGAGCAAGGGAGCGAGGCTTCCAAAAACTTGCATTGGACCCAAGGTAGGCCTAAAACACTTGTTTCCCTTTGTTTTTAATTTCATATTTAGAGAAAGATAGTTTTTGATTGGCTTGCTTGTCACTAGATATCTGTAGATACTAGGAAGGTCGATCTTATCCGCAACCTCGACTCATTCTGCGTGACAATAGCCAATGAGTTCTAAGTAATCATGCATTCATACTACTACAAGCAATGAAATGAATGAAACCATATGGACAATTTAAACATTGAACTCTTTCTGAATCCTGAGGAGAAAAGCCAAATCACTGTATACATTAAAACACAGTTTTACACAAAAGCACAGTATGAGTGTTCTTTGAAAAATTTCCAACCCTTGATGCATTAAATATCTTTTCATATATAGAGTTCATTACAATCTTGGATTCCTTCCTCCATCATGAGGGGAATTCTAATTTCACTTGACCTAACACCTTTTGATACTTAAACAAACTATTAATTGCAACTAGCTGTTAACTAACAGTCCTAGAGACCTAATACAACTAGGAGTGTAACTCTTTATTATGACTAAACCACCTTAACTAAACGTTAAATGCATTCTTTGATAGCTGCAACCTCATGAGGTCGAATTTGATGAAGCCTCCCACGTTGTCACCTTACTACTGATGATAAACCCTAGAAATTAGGGAACATGTTTCCCTATTTTTAGGTTTAGGATCCTTGAAAATTGGCACGTGGGAAAGAGCCTTTATATTCTCATCCATGATATATTTTACGAAACTGAAGGAGGTTTTTGTATTCCATACTTTCTAAAACAAAAACCGCTCTTTTTTTTTTTTAAATACTTCTCCAGCTGTCCAAAATCTGTCCTTGAAAAACACGTGTAAAACAGGAAAAATCTATTCTCTGAAATTAGGGTTTCAAAGAAAGCTTAGTATTTCCCAACTGAAAACACGTATGAATAAAGTGAGATATGTTATTGTAGCTGGAGAGTTTATTAAGAGAAAACTCCTTCAAAATTCCAAAATAAATTTCCTATGACCATAAACTGATCTTGAAAAAGACTACTCAAACTAGAAGACAAAGCTTGACTTTCAGTAGTTTCGTAACGCAAATTTAACCATAAATTTCTCCCACCTCATAACGAATTTGAAGAAAATGAAAGAGGTTTTTGTATTTGAGTATGTTATGAAGAAACTCCTCTTTCAATTTTAAAAATTGAGTTCTCAGCTGCTCAGGAACCCTTCTGGAAGTTGACTAGTAAAAGAAGAAAACATAGTCTTTTATGCTGAAACAGGCTTCTTCAGGGGTTTCGTAGCGCGCTACGAAAACTCCTAGTTCAGTGTAAATTCTAGGTTTTACGCTACAAAAAATCCTAGGAAGTTTCGTAGTGCATGAAAACCTTGACACAAGTTTGACACATGGAAATTTATGCGTGATGTGGGACCAGTGATAGGCAAAACCAAAGTGTTGACCTTATTTGACAATACCAACAAGGCTCCCTCTAGATCTTAGACTCTAAGTCAAACCATGGAAATACTAGACCAAGACTAACACCAAACCTTTGGAATCCAACTGATGTTCAAAATTTAGGAATTTTTTCTTGAGTGATAATAGTGGCTCCACTTGGGATAGTGTGCCCTTGTGGTACACTAAGAACTCGTAGGTCCAGTGCTTCATCTTCTTATGATAAACATACATTTATTTGACAAACATCCCCTTTAAGCTACTTCGGCCTTCACCTTGGTTTTAAGATTGATGATCACTGTAGGAGAAAGAAATCTATATCTACTGAAAAATTCTCAGTCAACCTTGAGCTTATTTGCATTTTCCTACCTACCTACCCTATCAATTGCAAACTTCTTTCAGCTCAATCAATGTGAAATTTCCAATGTAGCAAACCATTTATCTTATCTGATATTTGAGTTTTTTGACTGCATCGTAGTTCAGAGAAACTATGATATTGTGATGACCATTGCCACTGGAAATGCCTCTGATCTTCATAGAAAAACTGAAACACTGGAGAGTAAAACTCTTCCATTTATCTAGCTTAGGATCCCAGAATACATGATCAGCTTGATGATCCTCATAACATCATGTTACTTCTAACAACTGATATTTAGTCACACAACATTTATTTGATAAGTTATCCAACTGCTTTTCTGAATGATTCCCACAAGCAATGTAATTTTCTTCATTATTGAGATCATTCTTTGATGTAAGCTGCTGCAAGGAATTACAAAAATGAACAACCTTTTCCTCTGCCTGAGGGTTATAAAAAATTTCTTCCAGTATTTCTTCTTGGTGTTTGTAATAATTTTCATACTCTTTATGATCAAAAGACTGGCAAGTTTGCTGCATCTTCACATTAATCTCAGAGGATGTAATATGGTTTTCATAAGTAAATCCCTTCTGATTTTCATGTTGCATTTCATGGGATGTTATCCTTTCTTCTAGTTGTTGAAATGTATTGTTATGAAGAGCCTCTAAAATTTCTTCATCCATAAATTCATCATCATCATAACAATCCTCCAAATACTGAATAAGACTCAAAGAATGTTTACAGCAATCTTTGACCAGCAATAAGGAAGGATGACATTCTTTATACAACTCATAGAATTCATCATGGAAATTAGCAAGAGAATATAATGAACCATTTTCCAAGCTTTTATACCAAGACCACGCTTTTCCTTCTAAAGTGGTCATAAACATCTTCATGAGACAATCTTTAGGGAAATGAACCTTAAGACTGTGTACATGCATATGGAACCTAACCAAATGAAGAGCAGCATTGTCTTTCTTTTCATCTTTGAATATTGGAAGATCATCTAACCAATCAACCTTTGGCATAGGATTTGGAAAACCAAGGATGTGAGACTAATTCATAGGGGCATACCTAGCATTCATTCTTGCAATAGAACTCATCTTGAAACTTCATCAAGCTACTGATATTCTAGCAGTGGAGTCACCTTCCAATTTGTTATTTGATGTGTGGAGTCGCCAAGGTAGTTTTGCAGCCTCGAAAAGATGTCTGAGCTCCTACTACCTTCAGAAGTTCAGCTTCTTTATTTCGGGAATGAATAGATTTCAGGCTCCCGGTAGATGCACCAAAATGTTATCACAAAATCAGACCCTTGATAGGCTGCTGATCAGAAGACTTTGAGTAACTATTTCAAACCAACTTTTGGCTGAGGCTTAGCCTCCTCAACCTGAGAGGGCTCTCTCACTAGGTTAAAGATTTTGATAAAGATTATATGGCTAACTCTATGAAACAAGAGAAAAATATGAATGGTTGAACATGATCAGTAAACATCCATTGGGCTTATGGAGTCAAGAAATGCTTCAGTATGACAATAATATTAACTTTACATGGAATTCAGGACATCTGGAGTTCAACATATCAATAACACATCAGAAATATGTAAGAAGACACAGTCTACAAATACATGAAGGAAGTTAGAGCATAGCCAATAAGTTCTAAGTAATCCTGCATTTATACTACTACAAGCAATAAAATGAAGGAAATCATATGGATAATTTAAACATTGAACTCTTTCTAAATCCTGAGGAGCAAAGCCAAATCACTGTATTACATTAAAACACAGTCTTACACAAAAGCATAGTATGAGTGTTCTTTGAAAAATTTCCAACCCTTGATGCATTACATCTCTTGTCATATATAGAGTTCATTACAAGCTTGAATTCCTTCCTCCATCATGAGGGGAATTTGAATTTCCCTTGACCTGACACCTATTGATACTTAAACAAACTATTAATTACAACTACCTGTTAACTAACAGTCCTAGAGACCTAATACAACTAGGAGTGTAACTCCTTATTATGACTAAATCACCTTAACTAAACATTAAATGCATTTTTTGATAGCTGCAACCTCATGAGGTCGAATTTGATGAAGCCTCCCACGTTCTCACCTTACTATTGATGATAAACCCTAGAAATTAGGGAACATGTTTCCCTGTTTTTAGGTTTAGGATCCTTGAAAATTGGCACGTGGGACAGAGCCTTTATCTTCTCATCCATGACATATTTTACGAAACTGAAGGAGGTTTTTTTATTCCATGCTGTCTATAACAAAAAAATATCTTGTTTTTTTAAAACACTTCTCCAGCTGTCCAGAATCTGTCCTTGAAAAACATGTGTAAAACAGGAAAAATCCGTTCTCTGAAATTAGGGTTTCAAAGAAAGCTTAATATCTCCCAACTGAAAACACATATGAAGAAAGTGAGATAGGTTATTGTAGCTGGAGAGGTTATGAAGAGAAACCTCCTTCAAAATGCCAAAATACAGTTTCCTGTGACCAGAAACTGATCTTGAAAAAGACTACTCTAACCAGAAGACAAAGCTTGACTTTCAACAGTTTCGTGGCGCAAGTTTAAGCATAAATTTCTCTCACCTCAGAACGAATTTGAAGAAACTGAAAGAGTTTTTTGTATTTGAGTATTTTAGGAAGAAAAGCCTCTTTCAGTTTTGAAACTTGAGTTCTCAACTGCTCAGGAACCCTTCTGGAAGTTGACTAGTAAAAGAAGAAAACAAAGTCTTTTATGCTGAAACATGCTTTTTCAGGGGTTTCGTAGCGCGCTATGAAAACTCCTAGTTCAGTGCAAATTCTAGGTTTTGCGCTACAAAAACTCCTAGGCAGTTTCATAGTGCATGAAAACCTTGACACAAGTTTGACACATGGAAATTTATGTGTGATGTGGGACCAGTGATAGGCAAAACCAAAAGTGTTGACCTTATTTGACAATACCAACAAGGCTCCCTTCTAGGTCTTAGACTCTAAGTCAAACCATGGAAAGACTAGACCAAGACTAACACCAAACCTTTGGAATCCAACTGATGTTCAAAATTTAGGAATTTTTTCTTGAGTGATAACAAAATGTATGCTCTGGTTTATTCTTCTCTGTATATCATTTGGTTCCACTTGAGCTTCTTGAAGTAGCTTCATGGCTGGAACTCCTAAAGCCGAGGGGAAAAATTCTTCCATTCCATATACTAACTCATAGGGACTGGTCCCAATGGACTTCTTGGATGTGAGCCTATCAGCCCACAAAGCATTGGTTAATTTCTTATTCCAAGTTTTCTTATTTTCTTCCAATAGTTTTTTAATAATATTTATTAAACTTTTATTGGAAGATTTTGCAAGTCCATTCCCTTGAGGATAGTAAGTTGTGGAATGGCCAAGTGTTATGTGTTACTTGTGACAAAACTCAATCATTTTCTTTGACTTGAAAGCTGCAACATTATTTGTAATGATTTTGTCAGGGAAACTAAATCTCGAAAGAATATTAGCCTCTAGAAAACATATTATGGTTGTATCAGTAGCTTGTCTAGAGGGAATAGTTTCTATCCATTTGGTAAAGTAATCAGTTGTAGTGGGTATCCATTTATGTTGACCAGAAGAGGGTGGATGGATTTCTCGAATGAAGTCGAGACCCCATTGTTGAAAAGGTTTCTCTGTGGAAATAGGTTTCAATGGCAAGGGTAAAAGTTTTCTTTTTCCTTCAAAGGTTTGGCATTTATGGTAGGAAGTTACAAATTTCTTCACATCTGCAACAAGATTGACTAATAAAATCCAGCTGTTAGAATTTTGTCAGTAGTTGACTTCCAATAGAGATTTCCACCAAAATCCCCTGCATGAAATTCTTAGAGTACTTTTCCAGCTTCTTCTTTTAATAAACAGTTTAACAAAATGCCTTCATGACTTTTCCAAAACAAAGTATTATCCATAATGCAAAATTTTTATACTTTCATTTTCAAAAACCTACTTTTAGTTCTGGATAACCCTGGAGAAGCCTGCATGTTTTTTAAAACATATATAATATCAACATACCAGGGGGAATCTAGAAAAGGCTGACTCATCTGTGGAGTTGCCATCTCCTATTCGTTATCCAGTTCTGCAATCAGATTGATGTCTAGGGCTTGGCAATTTGTTTCTACCATGAGTTTGGCCAACCCCTGACCTTTAATTAACTTTGTAGGTTTTATATCTATATCATATTCTAAAATAGTAGCTATCGATTTACCCCTCTTGCCATCAAATCCATCATGTGTTGGGATATCTTTAACTACAGCGTTGGGAACATAAGCTATTATAAGAGAATATAATATATATACTCTGAAATACTTTATAGCTTTTACCAAAGAAAAATCTTGTTTCTCCATTATTTTATATTTTAATGGGGCATCTATGAGAGCTTTACTAAAAAAGGCTATTGGTTTTTCACATCCTTGATCATCCTTTTGTAGTAGAACTGCAGCTATGGTGTGTTCTAATGCAAAAGAAAAAGTAATGAAGTCTCTGCCAAATTTGGGACTTGTGAGGACTGGTGTTTGAGTTAAGGCTAGTTTAATGTCTTCAAATGATTGTTTAGACTCAACTATCCACTTAATAGTCGAATTCATTTTCAGCATGTTATTCAATAATCTAATTAGTTCAGCTAAATTAGAGATGAACCTTCTTAAAAAATTAATTTTTCCTAGAAAAGCTTCGAGTTCCTTAATGTTTCTTGGGTGAGGTCTTTGCAAGATAGCTTCAATCTTGGAGGGGTAAATTTGGATGCCATCTTTGGAAATCATGTGACCTAACAGGTTTCCTTCTCCTAAACTGAATAAAGACTTCTTTGGATTTAAGGAAATACCATATTTTCTGCATTTTAGGAAAACTTGCCTAAGGTGCTCCAAATGTTGTTGATATGATTTGGAAAAAACAGTGAGATCATCGAGATATATAACAAGAAAATAATGAATCTATTTTGCAAAGGCAATTTCCATTGCTCTTTGAAAAGTTTATCCTGCATTTTTTAGTCCAAATGGCATTTTAATGTACATGAAGGTACCCCATGGTGTAGTGAATGTAGTTTCCTCTTGGTCATCAGGATGAACTAAGATTTGGTTATAACCTGAAAAGCCATCTCACAGTGAAATTCTAGAAGCACCCACTACCTTTTGTACTATATGATCCATTTTGGGTAAAAGATAGTTATCTTTAAGTGAGACTTTGTTCACATTTCTCAGGTCAACACATAATCTTATTTCCCTCGTTTTCTTCCTAGTAGGTACTAGGATAGATATCCATTCTGAAAATATGATAGGGGCAATAATTCCTGCTTCATACATGCATTTGATTTCTTTCTCAATAGATGGTAATAGCACAGGGTTAATTCTTCTGAGTTTTTGCTTAAAGGGCTTTTGATTTTCCTTCAAAGGGATAGTGTGCTGAATGATAGAGGTGTCATAGGATTTCAAACCTTCGTAACTCCAGGCAAAGACATCTTAGAATTCCCTCATAAGTTCAATATACTTTAGCTTCTAATCAGGAGGTAAAGAATTTGAAAATTTTATCAATTTGGGATTATCCTGGGTTCCTATGTTATACTCTTCAATGTCTGCTTTTAGGGGCTCCATTTTAGGTTTCTTTAGAATGTCATTAGAGTTAAACAAATCCTTGACTCCTTTAGGTAAATGATTATCCTTCAGATTTATAACCTCTATTTCTTCTTCAATTATCTCATCTAGGTCCATTTGTTTTAGGTCTTTGATTTCCGTTTGTGAGAATTTAGTAGGGTGAAGCATGTTTATTGGATTCTCCTCCTGGTTGTTAATGTCTACTTCATTAGTATGATCAAAATCCGAAACTACGTCTACATCTATACTGATGTTAGAAAATTCCTCATTTAGAGTTAGAAAATTATTGATCTACTTATCACTATCAAAAACCTGCCAGTTCTTAAGATTATCAGGGATGGTTGGCTTGTGCCTAATCTCAGTAGTGTACTGATGATTTGGCTGGAAAGGCAATTTGCAGGTACTAGAAAAAATAGCCAGGCTATGAGCTTGCATATTATGTTTTCTAGGAATAGTTGCAAGCTGGTTTTCCAAAAGAGTGTTAAGGATTTCTATGATTGTTTCTCTGTAATATCCCAATCTAGGATCTCTAGTTATGTAAGTTCCTTTTATTTGTTTAACTATCAGTTCAGAATCTCCTATGATTGATACCCTTATAGCTCCTAATCTTTTGACTAACTTGAGGCCTAGTAGGAGTGCTTCATATTCTGCCATATTGTCTATACATTTAAAATTCAACATATATTCATGCCCTTCTGCATGATCATTCTCTAAGTTATAGACCCATACACCTGCCCCTACACCTAGTTTGTTTACTGAACCATCAAATTCTAAATGCCATAAAAAATCATGTTCATAGTTTTCATATGGGGTAGTGGAATATTTTCTAGCCAGGGTACCTGGGTTTTCTTTGTCATCTGATACCTCTTGAGTTTGGACAGTTGTTTTTTCTTTTATAATTTCTTTTGGTTCTGCTGCTAAAACACTGAAATTTGTAATTTCTGGATTTATTTCAGCATTATAGAGAATAAAGGAATCCATATCGGAATGTACTGAGTAGATGGGAAAGTTTTGAGGTTTCTCCTAACTACTCACTACATATTTCATTAATGTTTCTCTATATAACTTCTTTGGTTGTCCAAAAACAGATATGGTAGCGTATGACATGTCTAATTGTAGAGATCCCTGAAGTTTAACACTGCAGGATCTGGACAATAGCATGCCATAGTTGGGTGGAATGATAGCTACCACTATGTCCATAAGTATAGCTTTTGCAGGGTATTGAACCAATGAAACACATAAATCCTTTATAAGACCCAAACATCTCACTTGACTGGAATCAAAGGACAATAAATCCTTATAGGGTCTAGTGATGTCTAGGTTGAGCTTCTCCATAACATATTTGGGCACAAGGTTGTGAGAAGCACCAGAGTCAAACATGGCATTATGCAAAAATCTTATCATGGATATTGAGACTGGCACAGAAAGGTGGTATCCCTACTTCCAGTGGTTTCCCATTTACTTCAGGGCCAAAAATCAACTCGGGCTGGTCATCAAAGAGATTTACAGAATCCGCATTTTCAATGATATTTAGTGACTTGTTGATTTGAGACCTGTAAACATCATGTTTCACCAATTCTGTCAAAGGAACTGAAATTTTAAGCTTGGCTTCCTCTGCTCCTAGATTAAAGGGTAAGTTTGTTTTGCCCGTTTTAACCTTTAGGTTTCTGCAGAAATGTTTTCTACGTTTTCTTCTATTTCAGGATTTGAACCATCCTTTGCTGATTTCCCTGATGTGATATTTTGAGGTTCTTCCACTGTTTCCTTGGAGGGAATTGAAGTGGAAGGTTGTTCATTTCTGGGCTGGTTATCAGACACATCTTCTATGGTGGGGATGGAAGGGTTTTGATTAGTTCTTGAAAGGATCTGAAGCGTTTTGGTCACTGGACCTATTTTTTCCCTTTTTAGGTTGATTAGGAGTTGTTTTTTGGTTCGTTTCAGGGTTATCAATACTTTTCCTACTTCTTAAATTATATTGCTTATGTAATTCAAAAATTGCATAATCATATCCCTGTCTAAAATCAAATGACTCTCCTGTTTGGGTTTGGAACTGCTGCAATATATGGGACTCTTGATCATCCTGAGTCTGGAACACCTCATCCTCATCATATAGACCCATTAATTTTATCTGAGTATCTTGCTCAAGGTCTTCAGAGTGAGAAGCGTCTGCATAATTTCCCTTGAAAGGGGGTTTGATGTTTTGCTCAGGGGTATTCTTCCCAGCGTTTTGATTTTGATTTTTTCTAAAATTGGGATTTCTCCCTGAATTAGCCTGTTGGCCATCCCAAGGAGTCTTTCTCTCAATTGCTTCAACTCTATAAAATAATCTTTCCATTCCTTCAGCAATAGCATCCAACTTTTGCTCAAAGGATGTACTTTCTTCTTTAACAGGTATCCTTCTTTCGTTCCTGGCTTTAGCTCTTTTGGAAGGTAGGTTGGCCTCAACACTCACAGCCATGCTCTACATCTCCTCTAGAGTGGGAGGGTTCCTTTCTCTTAACTGGAAAGCCATATCTGAATCAAATCCATCAGGGAATTTTATCAGGGCCAAACCAGGTGGGGGTCTGAGGTCGAGTGGAATGGCACTATAAACACTATTAAACCTAGTGCAATAGTCTTGGACGATTTTGTGAGGTCCCCTTTTAAGATTCTCATATTTAGATAAAATTTCCAGGGGATCCTTCCTTTTTTCCCATCTGTTCAAGAATTGTTGGTAGAGAGTTCTTAGGCCATCTATGCTATTAGGTGTTAAGGCTCTAAACCAAGTTCTAACTTCTCCAGACAAACTTTGAACAAAGATTCTCATTTGAACATCAGCAGTGTCTATCTCATATATTTCAAAGTAATCTGTCATCTTTTTAGTATTCTGCTGAGTAGTGTAGGTTCCAGTGCCAACAAAGGTGGTAATCTTACTCTGATAGTCCTAAGGAATTGCACCTAGGTTAGTAGGGAGCACTAGGGGAGCATATCTATTAGACATGGTTGTAAGTTGGGCAGTTGTATGAATGGGAGTTGGGGTAATAGGGGGTTTTTGGGTTGTGGAGGAAGAACTGGGGGAAGCGCTTGGATGTTGGGTAATGATTGTTTGAAGGGGAGGAAGTGAAGGAACGAAAGGAGGGGTGAACGAGAATTCAGACAAGTGAGGGAATAATGATGAAATAGCAGAAAGGGAAGTAGTTTCAGAGAGTTTAGGTGTTCTATCTGTAGTAAGAGAAGACTCGATAGAATTGTGTAGATATTGGTCAAATGACAAATTGGCTCTTTGGGTCTCAAGCTCTCTAAGAAATTCTGGATCCTGGACCAAGTCCAGTAATTCACTGTCGGAAGTGGTTTTGAACAGAGAGAGTTCAAAATGTTTGTCAAAGTGTAGATCTTCTAGGAAAATCCACTCAACAGAATAAGAGTGTGATCGGAACATAGGTCCGGGGCTCAATGAACTTTCTTGCCTTCTAATTATTCTTGGGATCAGGTTGGGATTCTCAAACACAGGGGTTGGGTTGGGATTAGGATTAGCCCTGGTGTAACGAGTCCATTCTGAAGCCAAATTTTAAATTTTTTCTGAATTTTATTATAAAATTTCCAAGATAAGTTCTAAAATCCTCTAAGATGCTTTAAATCAGCTTCTCTGTTTCTTAAAGGTTTATTTTGCCTAAGGAATTGTTTGTTCTCCAGCAAGGTCGCCACTATGTTATCACTCAGGTTTTTCCTTAGAAGTTATTGAAGAAGGAATGGCCCAAGGTAACCACAAACCAATGTTTTAGACTCGGGTGCTAGCCAACCTAAGTCCAGATAGGGCTCTTTCTTTATGATTTAGTTATGTTTGAAAGGGTTTTAGGCTAGTATTAATGTTCAGTGAGGTTGTTTTGTTTGAGAGTGGTGGAATTCTGAAACAAATGGGCAAACTAGGCTTTTAGGCCATTGGGCTATGGAGTCAATCAAGGATAATTCACTGGATTAAGTCAAATTGCTGAGGTATGAGTTCAACAGGCAGGACAATAGACTAAAAACAAACATTTGGGCTTGAAATGGATGATTTTTCTTCTCAAAACTAGAGGGCAATTAAGAATCCTCAAGTCAGTATCAGAAATAGGAAAGGGAAGGTAGGTCAACTAGCATAGGGAAATTAAGATTCCTACACCAGGAACTTATAAGAACACTACCAGGATAAAGGAGCAATTAAGAATTCCTTTATCGAAATAGCATAGAAGAAAACATATAAATGGTAGACTATTGATAACAGAGAGCATTAAAGCTAGTTCTGATGCACTTTGACTATTTTACCATTTAGATTTAGATGCATGAAACATTCAAACATATAGAAAACACAGAAAATCACAAGGATAGAATACTTATTTGTAATTAGACTGCACAAGAATCTGATCAAATGTCCTCAACTTTTATTCCTTTTCCAGCAAAAATCCAATTTCGAGTACAAAAGCTTCTTAGTTTGATAGCATAGGCTTATAGAAATGTTATACAATCCACCTCTAATATCTCGAATAAAGAAGTATTTATACAAAATTTACATCAAAATATCTCATAACTAAATGAGATTTATTCTAGGAATATAAAATATCTCTTTACACAAATATAGAGACAGATGGTCTCGAATATAGTGATAGATAATGAACTGATTTTTGATGTCCCTATTATTGTTGAAGGAGCTAGAGGCATGCTCCTACGAATCTGCATCTTGTTGTTTCCCTAGTAACTCTGTGCTGGACATCTGATTTGATCTTTTTAACTAATATTCATTCGCCTATAACTGATACTCTTTACCTATTTATCAACATTCATCCTTTTTTTACCAAATTTTACTGTGGTGAATATTTTTGTTTACCTCACTTTTGTCATGGTAATTTATAGGATGTCAGTCATGCTTCTCCACCACTCATCATTTGGTATTTTTGTTCTTATCAACTTCCTGTAAATTTCATCAGCCTCAGTATATTTCACAAAATTAGGCTGGACTAGGAATAAGTGCTTTACTTCGTGTTCAATGAAGAAGAGGTTCTCCAAACCATTGTAAAGCACTTTTCATGTGGGTAGTGCCTTTGTTGAAGATGAACTAGCCTGACTATCAACTTACTGATGTAGTTTTTCGATGTAGTCTATCTGAACCATTAGCCTATCATTAATGACTAAAGGACTTGGGAGTCCTTTACTCCTTAATATGTCAATTTTTCTCATGAACTCATCTATGTCTTCCTGCATATTTTGACATATTCGTTCTAGGCCTTGCATTAAGTTCCTTTTTGTCAGGACTTTCTTCAGTTCAAGGATAGTAGTAGTCCTATCCTGAATGTCCAGTTGCTCCAATTGATGTCTGCTTTTGCTATTTAGAAAATTTATTAACTGGACTTCCTCTTCAGGCTTTCTACCCAATTCTTCTTTGGTCTTTTGAATTGCTTCAAGAGCAAGCTTAACCAAATCAATTTGTTCAAAAATAATTTGAATAGATGACCAAATATCATTGATGGAATCAATGATATTGGTCCACAATATTTTCCTGATTTCTGCAAAAGGCATGTCAAATGTCAGGTCTTTTTCCAATGCTTTAATTTGTTCTTTGTTTTTCCTTATCTCTTCTACATAATTGATCTTTGATATATCATATTTTTGCTCCAAGGTAGTGAATTTCTCTTTCACTTTCTATAGCTCTGTTACTTGGAGTTTCATCTCTTCCATGGACTTAATTAAGTCCTCTATGCTCTGTGTTGTTGTACTTGCCTATGTTGTACCTGTTGCTTCCACGGGTATAGCTGTTTATAAAGGAATGTTTGATGCTAAGGCTGCTGCTATTGTGGAAGGGACTATTGTTTAAACTATAAGAACTATAGTCCAGGGCTGGGTGGTCGACTCACTTTGCCTTGACTGCATTGCTTTCTCCAATTCCTGCTCTGTTTCCTTCAATTGCTCATTTAACTTAAGGACCAAGTCCATAAGTTCTTCTTCATTTTTCTTCTCTATAACTTCAGCAGTCTGAGGGTGAATGAGTGGTGGCAACTTCAGTTGTTTTCTAAGTGCAGCTATGTCTTCATTCTTCTTCTTGATTAAGCTTTCTACTGATTTAACATCCTTTGGGTCATGACCCAGCTCAGTCACTAACTCTTCCAATCATTTTATTCTATTATCCTTTGCCTGTGAGGAGGCCTTTTCCAGCTGCAATTGGGTTGTAGTGTTTCTCAATGAATTTTGCAATCTATGAGCCATCATTGCTTTGCTGGTCAGTGTTGAGTAGACCATCTCACCCGTTTGCGTGTGTAATTCAATCTGGTCAATAGGGTGGATGTCTTTAGCCAAATTTTCAAAATCAGTTTTGAGATAATCTGCCAAGGATTTTGGCTACTGCAGTGTGGGCTTCATGAAACTCATTTGCATTTTGCCTTCTTTGATGTCAAAGGCTGACATCAGTCTGGTCTGGTTTGTAGGGGCCATTTTTAAGTATTAAGCATAGGCTTGGGTCTTCAGTTGCTCATTCTTGATCTTGATCTCCTTAAACTTCTCCTTTATATCTATAATATTCTTAGAAGAAGACATGAAGGATGACACTTCTGTGCTGTGTTGTCTTTCTAGTTCCTACCTTTGTGAACTTGAGGGTATCCCGCCTGTTGGGAATGTATGTAAACTATCTGTCCCTCTTTTCCCCATGCTCTCTATTGTCTCCCAAATGAATTCCTCCTCTGTATATGGATTCAACCTTTGCCTCTTAGCAAAGGATTGATCTGTGGGTATGCTTAGAGGGGTAGCTACTTCCCTATCTCTTTTCAAGTTCCTTTCCTCATTTAGAGGAGTCTGTAGCACTGGAGGATTTCCCATATTAGTTTGACCTAGATGTGGCTGTGGTGGAGCTAACTCTTCAAATATTTTGGGCTGCTCTGATTTCTCTTGTTGTTCTCCTGTTTCTGGTTGTTCTGATGTAGATGAACTTGGTTCCTGAGTTTGCCTCTGTGAGGGCTCTACTGTGGGAGCACTAGGTTCTGGTGTTGGCCTTGGTGGAGATTCTGCAAGTACCTGTACAAATGAGTCCAGGACAAGTTTTTTCTCCAACTCTTTCATAAAATTTTCAAATTCAACGTGATCAGTATTTTGTGCTATCAATGTCCCTTCCTGTTGAGTCCCAAACCTGCACTTCCCTATATACCCTTTCAGCCTTCTTTTTCCATTTACTTCATCCACCCAATTGTCAAATCATTGCATATTAGTCTAAAAAGATCTTATGAAATGGTTTCCTAACTATGTTTATGATTGTTGTTTGATTTAGATTTTTTGTTCAAACAGCTGCGGAAACTTGTCACTTTCTGCAGCCAGCCCAAGTTTCCGCAGCCACTTTGTCAAAAGCTATGCTTCAGGTGTCCAATGGAGAAACTGGCCACATGGGCAGGAAGCAGGTGACCTGTACATGGAGTGTGTCCTCTCAAATCAACCAAATCACTCATAAACGGTCATCGTCAACGACGGTCAAAGGAAGGGCCAAATGAGGAATTTTGCAGTGGCACGGCTCTGTTTTGGCCACGTGAAGGATTGCGTGGCACGATCCTTCATTTCTGGAGGTACTGGCACAACTGTCGACCAGCCTGTGAACCGAATCAAGCAGCCACCCCTCCATGGATTCAACTGCCGTAATGACCAGCACGCTAAATCTTAGGCCGTGGAGATTTACGTGTCTCTTGGTAGCACAAAATCTAGGAATTAGTTACTAGCATTTTCACTTATAAATAACGCGTTGATATACGATGGATAGTTAGTCTTTAAGATTTAATTTTTATTGTTGTTTCAGCCCACTGTACTGTACTTTCCGTTGCTTTATGACTGCAATTCAATATATGAGAAGACAGCATTCCCGAATCCAATTTGTGACTAAGTAGTTGGCTGGCTGAGGTGACAGAGGGCCCCTGTACACCAAAGCTTTGTATAGTTTCTTACTTGCTTTTGTTTGCTGTTTTTGTAGTCATTACTTGTATATATCTTATGCTGTTATGATGTTCATCACTGTCCATATTTCCTTCATGTTTTCTTCATAACTGTTAAGCTGATTAGTGTTTCTTTTACAGGTTTTTGTAGGCAGTCCGGGCAAATTTACATATTTTTGATAGCTACTGACATGAGATCATCTTGTCCTTTCTACTAATTTTCATTCACTAATTTTAATTCCAGCATTGTCATTTCTTTCAAGTTTTGTTTTGCTTGATTACTTTTCTGCCATTTAAACATCATATTACTTACCTGTTTTTGATTTCCTTTCTATAGCCAAACAACTCAATTAGTAAGGAATCATAATATTACTTTAAGTAGTGTGATCTAGTTTGCTTTCCTGCAAGTTAGAGATTGAATTACTTATGTCATTTTCAAGAGTTGAAATATGAATGAGTAGTTAAATCTTAGTTTCCTTTTATGCAATTTAATTTCCTGCAATTTAGATATCATAATACTCAACTTATTTATGATCACTTCCTATAGCCGGACTGAGTCGAAAGGTGAAGGGTCAGAATGTAGGTTGAAGTAGTGTGATTTAGTTGCTTTACTTTCAGTCTTTGAGTTTCTTTAAGTTCAGATTTTTTCTTTTTCATACAACAGTGAGGATACTGGGCCATTGTCACTAGTTCATTGTTTTGGTGCATTTACTTCTTTTTGAGAATTGATTTCATTTTAGTCAGTTTGGAAACTTTCTTTTTGAGAAATTTTAAGTTTGGAAAATCATTATAGAAATCACCATTACCATTCACACTTAATTTTCAATTTCACCATCTCACACTAGGGAATTCACAGAAGATAAACCCAAAAACAAACTAAAAACTCAAAAACGACAAAAGACTAAGGAAAAGGTTATCTTGCACATACAGTGCACTTCACTTAATCAATTTACGACTCCCGGATTGACATTTTAAATAGCAATTTAGGACATACTAAATTGACCAAACATTTTGGCGCTGTTGCCGGGGAAGTGAAACTAGGTAGCCAATTTCTTAAAAAAAAATATAAATAAAAAAAAAATTCAAGGAAGGAAAATTGATAACCTCTCAGAGTATGCTCTCCTCTTGCACGTAATGTGACCTGGAGGATCAGAAAAGAGAAAGTTATTGGTTTAATAGTTTCTTGAGTATGCTCTCTTCTTGCACCTAGAGTGACCTGGAAGATCAGAAAGAGAATTATTCACCTGACTTGAAGAAAAATAAAAAATGACATGCATAGAGCAAGAGATTCTAGGGGAAGGTTTTTAGCTAGAGCCAAGAGTTCAATTTTTACAACTCCATCTACTTCAAGGAATAGACAAGAGACACCTCCATCATCTCCAACTCATATTCCTAGCCTTAGAATTCCTAGAGTTCAAGAGGCAGTAGTTGAATTAGGAGACTCTCCCGCACCATCCATCAAATATGAATTAGGAAAAGATCCTTTCTTTCCTTCTATAGGGAGACACATTGTAATTGAAGAAGTAGAATCACCCGAGGAAGAAGAGGGAGAAATTCCTCCTCGTTTGCCATTAGTAGAGGAACCAGAGGACTCTGAAATCTCTGCGGAAGCTATCATGACAGAGGAGGTAGTTAATGGATTTGGTAGAGGTATAGGTAGAGGAGGGGAAGGAGGGAACAATGGAGGAGGTAGAGGTAACAATGGGGGAAATAGGGATGGAGATAACTCATTCAGATTTCCTATAGTCGATGAGGATTCTCGAGCAACAATGAAAAATATTTCACCATCTGTCCTCCCAAACTTTCATGGGTTAAGAAATGAGGATCCTGAAAAATTTCTATTTGAGTTTGAGGTCATGTGTCGAACTTATGATTATCTTGAATACTCTCAAAAAATCAAACTGTTTCCTTCAACATTGAAAGGAGCTGCTTTGAAATGGTTCATGGAATTACTGACCCAATCCATTAGGACTTGGAATGATATGAAACAAACATTTTTGGATAGATACCTGGACTATTGCATGCCCACCAATCATAAGGATGAGGTATTCAAAATGGTACAAAAAGAGGATGAAAACTTGGA
>APFE031148955.1:0-29107 GCA_000404065.3 Pinus taeda
TGAGATAGAATGGGTGGGAAGGGTGGGTAAATTTTGCAGTTCAACATTGTAAGCATGTTGTATTGGTTTATTGTGGTGGGGGTGGAATTAGTTGAGCAGGAAATTCAAAAGTAGAAATGTGAGTCATTTCTTACCATAACAGAAGATGTTCTTCATGTGTTTTTTCGAAGCTCCTTCTTCGAATGTTCTTGTCAATTAATTAGTGAAATGGTTTGTGCTTACATCACCACTTGAGTGAAATCATATGATTCATTTTTCAAAATTTCTATTTTTTTTTTTTTTTAAGTCATTCACACAGAAATTCAAACATCTATTTCTACTCTAATTTCTTTAACAATTCCGTTGGAAAGCGGGTGGGGGAGAAGGGCTTTTACATGCTCCTGTACGCAAGTTCTTACCTTCCATTTTTAATACCCAATTCTTTGCTAAAAGGCACTCATCAGATGCACACTACTCTTTAAAAATGGCTACACTCTCCCCGGCAACGATGCCAAAATGTGGAGCGATAAAAAGGTGTCTTTTCAACTCGTAATTACCTCACATTAATTGTCAACCCAGGGACGACTTTTTATTTCAAGAGTGTACTCAGTCTGAGGTGGCTATTTACTCAAGAGTAATGTTTTGCAGTATAGTGCTTAAAATACAAAAGTAAATGAATTCTTGGAAAGAAATCTAACTACAGCAAAATACCTTGAAGCCTAAATCATTCATTCAGAAAAATAAGCAATGTATCAATCAAGGGTCTAGTAACAATAACTCATCCCTTTAGAAACTGATGCAATGAAAAGTAATCAAGGAACAGATCATCAATTTGGGGACTAAACAGCAAATGCCAATGCCCACTATAGTTTCAGATCATTCTGCACACCAAAACAATCAATAATACAAATAACAGAAAATGGAACGGCAGATAAGAAATGGAACAACAATTAAAAAATAGAACAACAAACTTGAAATGGAACAGCGAACAAGAAACTGAAATGTTCTAAACTAAATCATTCACTCAAACAACCATCAATCGAGGATACAGTAGCAATAACTCATTCCTTTGGATATTGATGCAATTGAAATCAAACCGGAACAAGACAATCAATCTAGGAACGAGGAAGCAATAACCAATGTTCTCTACAATTGACAGTCTTGCTTTAAAGCAATTAAAAGGAAATCGAAATTGAACTAAAGCTGCTATTGAATGTAAACTAGAATAACTCGTTAAAAGCAAACTATTGCAATTAATCAACAGAAATGAATAACAAGGTAAATGGGCAGCAAACTGTAATTAAATGAATCTGAACAGCAAACTCTAATTGATGGAAATGAACAATAACAAAGCTAAATTAATAGCAATCTTTACTCTAAGAATAAATCGGACAACAGATTAAATCTGAATGTACAACAACCCAAGGCAAGCACACAACACACTTATCATTAAAAGGGACAGTAATCCGAGCTTTGATACAATATGCATGAATCACAGCTATAAAGTAACACCAATTGTAACGGAATAGCAATCCCGAATAAATAGCAATCACAATTTAAGAATACATCATACAGTTGTACTGATTTAGGAACATACAACCCGGTTAATTTGTAAGCAAATGACAATCTGTAAGGAACAACAATGTTATATCAGTTATCAAAAGGAACAACAATGCGATACAAAGTTAAAATGATAACATAGCATTCCTGTTGCAGATAACGATAGTATCCAATCAAGTATATATAACAACACTGATATGTAAAACAGTAAAGTGCATCAGATTACTGAACAAAGTAAAAGAAAGAGATCAAACCACACATGAAGAGTAAAGATATAATACAACAGCAGCGTAATCCACTAGTGGTTGGGCCCTTAGCCGTCAGCGGACGCTGCTCGGCTATTTCAGATGAGAAGAATGAGCAGCAACTCCCAAATCATATATTAATCATCAAAATGTGAAATCATCACAACAACAAAAGCTTGAGAATTACAACCTGTAACAATCCCTTCTTCCTCCTATCCTATCATGAATCATGAACGCTTAATTCTGAATTTCTAATTCTCAAATCATAATTCTAAATCCATCATTCCCAATTCTACATTCTCTCATCCATCTCAATTCTAAATCTCTAATTCATCCTCAATTCCATCATTCGAATCCATCCCCATCTCTGATCTCTGTTTTCATTTAAATAGAGAGATCAGAGAGTAGTTACAATAGAGATAATTACAACATGATTCTATTACAAAATTGGATTGTTTCCAACCAATTGATCAAAAAGAATATATGTTTCCATCCATCTCTCAACAAGAGCAAGACGAATTTGGCTTTGCAGCTGAGATTTGGAGGACGGCCGCAACAGCAAATATGAGAAAATTGTGCTCAAAGAACCCTGCGTTTCTCTCAGTACAAGTCGAATTTGGGTAAACCATTCTTCATTAAGGTTAATTGGGTTCATTCTGGACAAAACCCATGTTCCAGATTTTCCAAATTCTTCTTTATTTGCTCAGAATCTCAACCGCAAAACTATCACTTCTTATTCCAGCGAATTTATGAGTTGGCACATTTAATAGTCAAATCTTCAATCTAGAAATTATCTTGGAGGTTAAAAATGGTAAATAATGTTACAACTAATTATTTGAAAACTATATTGAAATCATTCATTAATCATCAATTTATTAGAAATAAAGGAAGATAAATAATATTCATCCATAAGAGCATAAATCATTTATAAAATGGATTTAAATGATAATTTATAACAAATGATATAATAGAGAAGAGTAAAAATGGATGAAATAAGTGTTACAAAATGGTCGTATTCATGGCCCAACATGTATAGAGACTTTAGAAAGCATAAAGATGAGGATTCATCAGGCTCTAAACAAGATAAAGAAGAAGATGAATCTCATTCCCATGACCACTCCAAAGGAAAGGGAAAAAGAGAAAGCTTTCCTACACCTCCTAATAGCCCTGTGCATAATAAGAAATCATATTTGATTAAGTTAGATGTTAAATTTGATTTGCCTATATATGATGGAGAGCTAAATGCTGAAAAGTTGGACAATTGGATTAGACAAATTGATGTGTATTGTATAGTACAGAACATAGACTTACACAAGAGTAAGATTCATCTGGCAAGCCTACGCATAAGAGGCACTGCCTTGGTTTGGTGGGAAGGCAAACCCAAGCTGATATGAAAAGACATGGTAAAACCATCTCTGTTTGGAGTGAATTTGTTGCTGCAATAAAAAAACAGTTCTATCCATTGGCCTACATGCAACAAGCCATGATGAGTTGGCAAACTCTTCGGCAGTTGAAAGGGAAATGTGTACAAGGGTATACTCAAGAACTTAGAAAGAGAGCATTGATGTTGGGTATTTCATTGGACTCACCAGAAACTCTTTTGAAGTATATTGGTGGTCTACACATCTACATGAGGCATACCATCCTCATGTTTAATCCCACTAGTATAGATGAGGTATTTGTACAAGCTACTCATCTAGAAGCTAGAGGAAAGAATGGAAATACAGAAGTTGGGGGACCATCCCAACTTCTATAAGCAAGAGCAAGGAGAAAAGAAAGTAGAAGTGGAAAGCAAGGAAGGCTAACACTGCACAAAAAGGCAAAGCTTCATGCACTCACTATAAAAAGGAGGGGCGTGATGATGAGCATTGTTGGATTCTGCATCCAGAGCTGAGACCTAGGAAGTCCGAGGGCAAGAAGTAGAAGACTGCTGCAGCTATTCAAAGAGATTTGGGGTTAGACTCAAGAGATGAAACAATCATTGCAGCCACAAGTATAACAGGTAAGAATTCTGAAGCATCTACTAGTAATTCTTCTCAATCTATTATTGATGAAGAACATGAGAGAAAAAGACATGAGGTTTTCCATATTCGAGTTGCTTCCAAAAATCAAAAGATTGATAATTTGTTTGATAGCGGCTCACAAGTAAATCTAATTTCTGAAGCAATTGTAAAGAAATTGGGATTAGCAACTACACCTCATAAGAAACCATACCCATTAGGTTGGTTGTGTTAGCCTCCTTCTCATAGCAGGTATTCATCTTTCGTGATCGACATATTTACAGGCCAAATATGTCATGCTTTGCTTGCCGCAATGTTTCATATTTGCTACTGAGGCAAAGAGGGCATAAAATCCCCAGGCACAATTGTCATTGCATGTATTATTGAGGACCATGGACCAGGCACTATTAACATTTCTCAAGCATGGCTAACACTACTATTGACTGATCTCATTGGCCTTAGTAAGGCTGCATCCACAAAATACTATGAATGCTAAAAGGCAAGTTGCTTCAAACGAAAACTTTGAATATCCTGCACTCTGGGATGACTTGCAAAGTAGACATGTTGCAGTGCCATTGGCAGCATGGGCACTTGCTAGTTGGGCGTCAACATCATCTTCTAATAGATCAAAGATTGCAGAGCTAGACAGGGATGGACATGCTGTTATGACTGCTATAATGGCACCTGAGCGAACTGTGAAATGGCATGGGGCTTTCATAACTCAACTTATTTTGGAGGACATTGAGACCCATCATCATCTTTTATTGTTACATTACTTTATAGCTCAAGGATTGGTCGATGACCAACCACTTCTCTACGCATGTCCTCTTACATCACCTCAAGCATTTTTTAGGGCATCGACTTAATTTAATGACCTCAACTACTTTAGCTTCTTGGATGTTCATTCAATAGGTCCTTCTCTCACCATTTATATCTCAAACAGGATGGTGGAAAGACTGGTTAGATTATGTTTGTCAAGATTGGACTAGCACAAGCAAGGACACCACTGTGCACCATCCAAAGTCATATGAGCATTTGTCTACTATTTCTACTTCGCCAAACAGGCCTGCTAGTATTGATAATTCAGATCTAGTTGTGGATGTCAAGTGTGAAGACTCTAATGTGGAGCCCGAGCTTCATGACACATTAATGGAAGGGCGTGATTACATTTTGTTGCCACAGAATGTGTGGAGGCAGTTTTATAAATGGTATGGAGGGGGACCTACCTTACCAAGAAAAGTGATTACATCAGGTTCTTCCCAAGAGGACTTAACAGTAGAGGTTTATCCTTTGTGTCTTCGGTTGATAGTAATTCCTAAAGGAAGCCAAGCAACTCTTAAAAATAATAAGAAAAAAGGATACTGTAAGAGAGCTTTATAGGAGGACATGCGAGATCTTCAACCTTGCTTCAGAACAAATTCACATATGGGATTATCTTGGACAGAGAAAACATGTTTTGATGAATGATCTAAATAAAATGCTTGAGGATGCTCAAGTTCAGATGGACCAAGATATTTTTTTGGAGGTACAAACAAATGGATCACATCTTGATGGTAGTGGCTTTTTTTGTCTGCCTGTCTAGTTTAAAGTCGAACTCTCCACTCACTGTGTCTCTTGGTCCTACGGAGCTTTCTGCACAACTTTTGTGATTGTCTGGAAATTCATCTTCTCCATGGGTTGGCACTGCAGCTTACAGGCCTCTCTCTAAGGACAAACAATTCTGTTTTTTTTTTTTTACATGACGATGGTAGTTTGCAGATATTCTCGTTTGGAATGGGCAGTGGGACTTGCTCAGTTTCATTCAACAGACTATGTGAAGTTCTTGCATCGAATAACACTTGATACAAAGCACTTGTTCACCAAGGAGCTAGTAAAATATAATATGGGAGAAGATTGTCCTGTATTTGAGAACCTCTTTAAGTTTTGTCAAATTTATGCTCGTGGAACTATAGATGCTGCTCATCAACTGAACAATCAGATTTGTGATATTGCAATCAATTGGTCTGGTGGTCTTCACCATGCTAAAAAGTGTGAGGCATCAGGTTTCTGTTATATTAATGACTTGGTGCTGGGAATGTTGGAGTTGCTTAAACATCATGCCAGAGTTCTCTATGTTGATATTGATGTCCACCATGGTGATGGAGTTGAAGAAGCCTTTTATTTTACTGACAGGGTGATGACAGTGAGCTTTCACAAGTATGGTGACATGTTTTTTCCTGGAACAGGTGATGTTAAGGAGGTTGGAGAAAGAGAATATTTCCAGAGATGGCAAAGAGGAAATAATTGTTAAGTCTGATTCATCAACTGTCGCAACTACTACAGTGGTGTCAACCTCTGTTGCTGCTCCAGATAGAAGTCTGTCAGATGAAGCAAATATGCATTTTGGAAGTCATCATTATGGAAAAGAGGACTATTTGGCAGGATAAAAGTCACCTTCAACACAGAATCAGGAGCCAACACCGTCTCCTGATAGAAGGAAAGTGTCACAGATGGAGGAACCTAAGTCTATGGAAAGAAATCATGTGACAAATGACATCGATATCCATATGCATCCTCTGTTGCTGCAGAATACCTCTGAAGATTCTTTTCATTATCAGCATAATAATTATGGCACTGGTGCTCAGATCCCTTTTAACATTTTTGCAAGAAATGCACAACACGCAGACTTTCATCCACTCTTTACTAACCTTCAAAGAAATGGCACATTGAAACACCAGGTTGCTCACATTCCAGCTCCATTACAGAAAGCAACAGTCCCATCTTCTTTTTCTGGTGATTTTCACTCCTTGTTGCAGAAGAATCCATAAGTACATGCAAGTTCTTCTAGTGTTACTAATGCAAGGTTGAACCATTCATATGATTCAGGAACAAGTGGAATAAATTCCACACAAGCTGTTCCTCGGATGTGCATTCCAAGATCAGAAGCAGATCCTACTCGAACCCAGCATCTAATCCAGTTGCATCAGGGGAATTTCACAAGTTCATCACCTGCAAGTGTTTTGAATGAAAAGCATGTAAATATCACTTATGACACAAGATTTCCAGTAGAAGGTGGAAGAAGTAAGGAACCAAAAGTTATCCAAGGTGGTGATAGTAAGCGTTTAGAGAGAAAGAAGATTGTTTTCTGTAGAAAACAGGCAAGAGACAGAGGTGCTTCAAGAAAGAGCATCTTTAGTGCTGAGAGAAGAGTTAGGAATGGGACAGCTTCAAATAAGCAGGGATGTCAAACAATTTTAGATGAGGAAGCTCCCTACTTTCATGAAGTTGAAAGTGTGACTGAAAGTGGCCCTGTAATATTCATGGAAAAGGATAACACTAGATCATCTTATGAATTTACAACTTTAAGGAAATCAAACAAGGATAAAGAGAAAGCTAATGTTGTATATCTGAAGGAGGACTCTCTACCAGAGATAGTGATGGAGCAGGAAGAGGTGAGTGATTCTAAAGACGAGATTCGAGAAAGTGTGCAGTTTGAATGTGAAGAAATGGGTGATTCTGATGGAGAATCCTCTGTTTTTGAACAGCAGTCTAATATGCTTGATAAGATATTTGTCAGGCAAAAGAATCGTAGCTCTTCACGTGCACCAGAAAACTCTATAAAGGCTGTGAGGCGAATTAAGGCATCTCCTTTGACACCAGAAGAAAAAGCTTGTATTCATGAGGCCCTGAGAGTCCTAAAATATGATTGGAGAAAATATTATGCTATTAATGTTCCTCTCAAAGATGGAATTGATGATGCTAGTTTCACGCTACTTTTCAAAACTATTATTACCAAGGTAGTCGACATATACCAGCCTGGTGCCATTGTTCTTCAGTGTGGAGCTGATTCACTTGCTAGGGATCGCCTTGGTTGCTTTAACCTATCCATCGATGGTGCTGCTCTGCTTGTCATGCACAGTGTGTGAGAATTGTGAAGAAATTTAATCTGCCACTATTGGTTACTGGGGGAGGAGGCTACACAAAAGAGAATGTTGCTCGTTGTTGGTCCGTGGAAACTAGTGTACACTTGAGAATGCATGAGGATGTCATAGCATCTGATTATGGAGACTAATGTTTGCATTTACTGGAGAATTCGGGGATTAAGACAAACAGTGAAAAATTGCAAGTACTAGAAATGCGGGCAAAAGCTATTAACGGATTAGTTGAACTTGCATGTGGATGTGTTGATTCAGCTAAATTCTACTTTTCAGGATGGAATGTGAAATATATAAAAAACAGAAATGGATTAGGTGCTATTGCATTAGCATATGCGGAATTCATTCATGTGACTGGAAATTTTGCATTGGCAAAACAGCTCTATGAGTTGGCAATAGAACTTTCTGCAACTGAAAATACAGTGGATATGAATAGTCAGCTGAGGAGCATCTAAGGTAGGCCGTGGATCTAGGTTTGAAGACTGCCCTTATCGTAACACCAGTGAATGTACTGCATAACTGGAGACAAGAATTTGCCAAAGGGCGACCTTTTGATTTAGACCCTTTACCAGTTTTTATGCTTGAGGATGTTTTCAGGGAGAAGACAGAGAGAGCAAGGTTATTAACAAAATGGAGGAAGAATGGTGGAGTTCTACTAATAGGCTATGCAGCATTTCGAAACTTGTCTTTAGGAAAATATGTCAAAGAAAAGGCTGTCGCAGATGATATTTGTGAGGCTTTGCAGAGTGGTCCTGACTTACTCATTTGTGATGAGGCACACATGATAAAAAACACAAAGGCTGATATAACACAGACATTAAAGCAGGTGAAGACCCAACGCAGAATTGCATTGACAGGGTCTCCTTTACAAAATAATTTGATGGAATACTATTGTATGGTAGACTTTGTAAGAGAAGGATTCCTGGGAAAACAACCAGAGTTCAGAACCCGTTTCCAAAATCCCATAGAAAATGGGCAGCACGCTAATTCAACTGCAGATGATGTGAAAATAATGAATCAAAGATCACATGTCTTATATGAACAGCTAAAACGTTTTGTACAACGTATGGGCATGAATGTGATGAAGGATGAGCTTCCTCCAAAACGTGTATATGTGATATTTGTAAAACTTTCTCCATTACAGGGGCAGTTATACATCAGATATTTAGAAGTACATGGGTTTATGAAGAATGAAAAGAATGCATGTGTAAAAGTGGCACATAAGAAATGCTTCTTCAATGCATATCATTCTTTAGCCAAGATCTGGAATCATCCAGGGTTACTCCAAATAGCCAAAGAGGACAGAGACTCTCAACAAGGCGATGAGACGGTTGAGAATTTCATTTTGGATGGTAGCTTCAGCGATGATGATATGGAACATGACTTCTTGAACGGAGATAAGATGAAAATCTCAATGGATTTGATGCTAGAGCCGGTTTCAAATCTTGGCACAGTAAGAGTTCCTGGAATTGGGTTGGTCTATAATGAACTCATTCATGGAGTTCCAGCAATATTTGGGAATTTTGTAACAGGTCTCCCAGCTATTCATTCCACCATAAAATTTGTATGTATCAAGTATGTTCCAGTTCCTGTTGTGACACAAGGTGAGCGCTTTCTATTCAAACGAGTCTGTCCAAGAAACTACAACATGTTTCGCTGTATTACAAGGTATGGTTACAAAGAAAGATGTGAACTATTACAGATGACAGATGCACAGTGAACTATGAAAGACGTGAACTATTACAGATGATAGATGCAGAGTGGTTAGACATTGCTCCTTTTTGTAACCTCTTTCCAAACATTGATCTGGCATATGATGTATTAGAGAGTGATGATGTGAGGGCTGGGAAAAATGTTTTGGCGGATGACTGGTTTCTTGTCCCCTTCAGCGGTGGATTCGATTTTGGACAAAGAAACATGTACAGTTGAAGACCTCTTTGCCGAGGAGGAAATTATTCAAGAGTGCAAGACTATCAACAATTGCCTTATTAATTTTCTTCGAGGCAAGGAACAAATGCAACAAATGCACAAGCTGATTCAGAGATGTCACTAAAGGATTTGAAGCACCGCTTGAACCTCTGCAGCCTAAATCCTTCTGGATGTGAAGGGAAACTCAACAAGCTGAAGGGACAGCCACCGCCACAATCTAAAAAGGCGAAAATTATTTTTTAAAATCTACGGAACCGCCTAAACAATACCGACAAAAGGATTCATGCGCAGTAATTATAGAGTTATGGCCATGAGGCCAGCGCACATCTCCAGGACCATCGTTCAACCATTTTGAGGCTGCTCTCTCATACGCAGCCCTCACTTGCATAAATTCAGTTGCCAGCTGCCCCAGAACACCTGTTTTAGATATTTTATGCATTCATTACCATCACAACTTAGCATTAAAAAACTTTATTGCTACAGATCTCTTTGGGATCTGTTTTGTTAGATATTTTTTCAGTGATTTTTTCACTTGACAGCGGCTCAAGGGCTAGCATGTAAATATTGCCTATTTAAACAACGCTGTTCGTTGTTCAAAAGGTGAGAGTTTGTTGATTGATAACCTAATTTGAGACCTGCGCTGTATGCCTTAAGAGATTTTATGAACAGAGATTGCTGGAACACCTTGTTTTTGGACTGTTAATGTGGATTTGATGGCTGAAGAATAAGATTACAGGATTCTTGTACTTCTTCATGGAACAATAAGTTTTTCTCATCTCTTTCTACAGTTGCTATGTTTGCTATATCATATCTGTGTCATGATCTAAAATTGCAGGAAGAAAGAATAGCTCAGATGTCACTTAGTCGTGCTCTGTCCTCAATTCCTGTTATTTCTCTATGTTTTCCTTCTAAATTAGCCTATGAATATGAATTCCTCTTGGCTCATATTTACACTAGTTTCCTCTGTATATAAATATTGTTTAGGAATTTCTTAGTTGCTCCTATATATAATGTTAAATCACCTTCCCTCTGTTAGCATAATGAAAACTACTTAGCTGTCTTTCATTCCCTAACATCTGTTTTATCCTCATTTAAGCCTGATATTATTCCGTGTTTGACTATTATGCTCTGTAGTTCCCTCTTCTGTCAAAGAAATACACCCTTCAATCCACATCTTTGACTCCATGCCCAATGCTCTAAACTTCTTACGCCTTGCATACCAACTCTACCTGAGTAGATCAACCATCCTGCCAAACTCAAACAAAAACCCATGTGCATCATATCTAGCCTAAAATCATTCCCTAAACAAAGCTAAATCCCAAAGAGAGAGCCCTCTTTGACTGCTGGCAGGCTAGGACTGGTAGTCCAAAGCTTGGTCTGTGGTTACCTCTGCCGTATCCCTTAAGGAGCCAAGGGACAACTTGGGTGTTAACATAATGGCGACTCCGCTGGGGACCTGAATCATTTCGTTCATCACTGTAAACCCCACTTTCTTGAGAAAGTGCTCCTTTTCTTTAGAGATTTTCATGTTTAGTTCTGATCTTTGATGGTGGACAGAGATCAGGCACTCCAAAGTAAAGGCATCCACCTGGAGTTGCTTAAACATCATGCCAGAGTTCTCTATGTTGATATTGATGTCCACCATGCTGATGGAGTTGAAGAAGCCTTTTATTTTACTGACAAGGTGATGACAGTGAGCTTTCACAAGTACGGTGACATATTTTTTCCTGGAACAGTTGATGTTAAGGAGGTTGGAGAAAGAGAAGATTTCCAGAGATGGCAGAGAGGAAAGAATTGTTAAGTTTGATTCATCAACTGTCGCAACTACTACAGTGGTGTCAACCTCTGTTGCTGCTCCAGATAGAAGTCCGTCAGATGAATCAAATATGCATTTTGGAAGTCATCATTATGGAAAAGAGGACTGTTTGGCAGGAGAAAAGTCACCTTCAACACAGAATCAGGAACCAGCACCGTCTCCTGACAGAAGGAAAGTGTCTCAGATGGAGGAACCTAAGTCTATGGAAAGAAATCATGTGACAAATGACACCGATATCCATATGCATCCTCTGTTGCTGCAAAATACCTCTGAAGATTCTTTTCATTATCAGCATAATAATTATGGCACTGGTGCTCAGATCCCTTTTAACATTTTTGCAAGAAATGCACAACACACAGACTTTCATCCACTTTTTACTAACCTTCAAAGAAATGGCACACTGAAACACCAGGTTGCTCACATTCCAGCTCCATTACAGAAAGCAACAGTCCCATCTTCTTTTTCTGGTGATTTTCACCCCTTGTTGCAGAAGAATCCAGAAGTGCATGCAAGTTCTTCTAGTGTTACTAATCCAAGGTTGAACCATTCATATGATTTGGGAACAAGTGGAATAAATTCCACACAAGTTGTTCCTTGGATGTGCATTCCAAGATCAGAAGCAGATCCTACTCGAACCCAGCATCTAAACCAGTTGCATCAGGGGAATTTCACAAGTTCATCACCTGCAAGTGTTGTGAATGAAAAACATGTAAATATCACTTATGACACAAGATTTCCTGTAGAAGGTGGAAGAAGTAAGGAACCAAAAGTTATACAAGGTGGTGATAGTAAGCGTTTAGAGAGAAAGAAGACTGCTGTCTGTAGAAAACAGGCAAGAGATAGAGGTGCTTCAAGAAAGAGCAACTTTAGTGCTGCGAGAAGAGTCAGGAATGGGACAACTTCAAATATGTAGGGATGTCAAACAATTTTAGATGAGGAAGCTCCTTATTTTCATAAAGTTGAAAGTGTGACTGAAAGTGGCCCTGTAATATTCATGGAAAAGGATAACACTAGATCATCTTATGAATTTACAACTTTAAGGCAATCAAACAAGGATAAGGAGAAAGCTAATGCTTTATATCTGAAGGAGGACTATCTACCAGAGACAGTGATGGAGAAGGAAGAGGTGAGTGATTCTAAAGACGAGATTGGAGAAAGTATGCAGTTTGAATGTGAAGAAATGGGTGATTCTGATGGAGAATCCTCTGTTTTTGAATAGCAGTCTAATATGCTTGATAAGATATTTCAAAAGAATCGTAGCTCTTCACGTGCACCAGAAAACTCTATAAAGGCTGTGAGGCGAATGAACGCATCTCCTTTGACGCCAGAAGAAAAAGCTTGTATTCATGAGGGCCTGAGAGTCCTAAAATCTGATTGGAGAAAATATTATGCTATTAATGTTCCTCTCAAAGATGGAATTGATGATTCTAGTTTCACGCGACTTTTCAAAACTATTATAACCAAGGTAGTCGACATATACCAGCCTGGTGCCATTGTTCTTCAGTGTGGAGCTGATTCACTTGCTGGGGATCGCCTTGGTTGCTTTAACCTATCCGTCGATGGTGCTGCTCTGCTTGTCATGCACAGTGTGTGAGAATTGTGAAGAAATTTAATCTGCCACTATTGGTTACTGGGGGAGGAGGCTACACAAAAGAGAATGTTGCTCGTTGTTGGTCCGTGGAAACTAGTGTACACTTGAGAATGCATGAGGATGTCATAGCATCTGATTATGGAGACCAATGTTTGCATTTACTGGAGAATTCGGGGATTAAGACAAACAGTGAAAAATTGCAAGTACTAGAAATGCGGGCAAAAGCTATTAATGGATTAGTTGAACTTGCATGTGGACGTGTTGATTCAGCTGAATTCTACTTTTCGGGATGGAATGTGAAAGATATAAAAAACAGAAATGGATTAGGTGCTGTTGCATTAGCATATGCGGAATTCATTCATGTGACTGGAAATTTTGCATTGGCAAAACAGCTCTATGAGTTGGCACTAGAACTTTCTGCAACTGAAAATACAGTGGATATGAACAGTCAGCTGAGGAGCATCTAAGGTAGGCCGTGGATCTAGGTTTGAAGACTGCCCTTATCGTAACACCAGTGAATGTACTGCATAACTAGAGACAAGAATTTGCCAAAGGGCGACCTTTTGATTTAGACCCTTTACCAGTTTTTATGCTTGAGGATGTTTTCAGGGAGAACACAGAGAGAGAAAGGTTATTAACAAAATGGAGGAAGAATGGTGGAGTTCTACTAATAGGCTATGCAGCATTTCGAAACTTGTCTTTAGGAAAATATGTGAAAGAAAAGGCTGTCGCAGATGATATTTGTGAGGCTTTGCAGAGTGGTCCTGACTTATTCATTTGTGATGAGGCACACATGATAAAAAAACACAAAGGATGATATAACACAGGCATTAAAGCAGGTGAAGACCCAACGCAGAATTGCATTGACAGGTTCTCCTTTACAAAATAATTTGATGGAATACTATTGTATGGTAGACTTTGTAAGAGAAGGATTACTGGGAAAACAACCAGAGTTCAGAAACCGTTTCCAAAATCCCATAGAAAATGGGCAACACGCTAATTCAATTGCAAATGATGTGAAAATAATGAATCAAAGATCACATGTCTTATATGAACAGCTAAAACGTTTTGTACAACGTATGGGCATGAATGTGATGAAGGATGAGCTTCCTCCAAAACGTGTATATGTGATATCTGTAAAACTTTCTCCATTACAGCAGCAGTTATACATCGGATATTTAGAAGTACATGGGTTTATGAAGAATGAAAAGAATGCATGTGTAAAAGTGGCACATAAGAAATGCTTCTTCAATGCATATCATTCTTTAGCCAAGATCTGGAATCATCCAAGGTTACTGCAAATAACCAAAGAGGACAGAGACTCTCAACAAGGTGATGAGACGGTTGAGAATTTCATTTTGGATGGTAGCTTCAGCGATGATGATATGGAACATGACTTCTTGAACGGAGATAAGATGAAAATCTCAATGGATTTGATGCTAGAGCCGGGTTCAAATCTTGGCACAGTAAGAGTTCCTGGAATTGAGTTGGTCTATAATGAACTCGTTCATGGAGTTCCAGCAATATTTGGGAATTTTGTATCAAGTCTCCCAGCTATTCATTCCACCATAAACTTTGTATGTATCAAGTATGTTCCAGTTCCTGTTGTGACACAAGGTGAGTGCTTTCTATTCAAACGAGTCTGTCCAAGAAACTACAACATGTTTCGCTATATTACAAGGTATGGTTACAAAGAAAGACGTGAACTATTACAGATGACAAATGCACAGTGAACTATGAAAGACGTGAACTATTCCAGATGACAGATGCATAGTGGTTAGACATTGCTCGTTTTTGTAACCGCTTTCCAAACATTGATCTGGCATATGATGTATTAGAGAGTGATGATGTGAGAGCTGGGAAAAATGTTTTGGCAGATGACTGGTTTCTCGCCCCCTTCAGCGGTGGATTCGATTTTGGACAAAGAAACATGTACAGTTGAAGACCTCTTTGTCGAGGAGGAAATTATTCAAGAGTGCAAGACTATCAACAATCGCCTTATTAATTTTCTTCGAGGCAAGGAACAAATGCAACAAATGCACAAGCTGACTCAGAGATGTCACTAAAGGATTTGAAGCACCGCCTGAACCTCTGCAACCTAAATCCTTCTGGATGTGAAGGGCAACTCATCAAGCTGAAGGGACAGCCACCGCTACAATCTAAAAATGTGAAAATTATTTTTTAAAATCTATGGAACCGCCTAAACAATACCGACAAAAGGATTCATGCGCAGTAATTACAGAGTTATGGCCATGAGGCCAGCGCACAGCTCCAGGACCACCGTTCAACCATTTTGAGGCTGCTCTCTCATACGCAGCCCTCACTTGCATAACTTCAGTTGCCAGCTGCCCCAGAACACCTGTTTTAGATATTTTATGCATTCATTACCATCACAACTTAGCATTAAAAAACTTTATTGCTACAGATCTCTTTGGGATCTGTTTTGTTAGATACTTTCTCAGTGATTTTTTCACTTGACAGCGGCTCAAGGGCCAGCATGTAAATATTGCCTATTTAAACAACGTTGTTCATTGTTCAAAGGGTGAGAGTTGGTTCATTGATAACCTAATTTGAGACCTGCGCTATATGCCTTAAGAGATTTTATGAACAAAGATTGCTGGAACACCTTGTTTTTGGACTGTTAATGTGGATTCGATGGCTGAAGAATAAGATTACAGGATTCTTGTACTTCTTCATGGAACAATAAGTTTTTTTCATCTCTTTCTACAGTTGCTATGTTTGCTATATCATATCTGTGTCATGATCTAAAATTGCAAGAAGAAAGAATAGCTCAGATGTCACTTAGCCGTGCTCTGTCCTCAATTCTTGTTATTTCTCTATGTTTTCCTTCTAAATTAGCCTATGAATATGAATTCCTCTTGGCTCATATTTACACTAGTTTCCTCCGTATATGAATATTGTTTGGGAATTTCTTAGTTGCTCCTATATATAATGTTCAGTCACCTTCCCTCTGTTAGCATAATGAAAACTACTTACCTGTCTTTCATTCCCTGACATCCGTTTGATCCTCATTTAAGCCTGATATTATTCCGTGTTTGACTATTATGCTCTGTAGTTCCCTCTTCCGTCAAAGAAATACACCCTTCAGTCCACATCCTTGACTCCATGCCCAATGCTCTAAACTTCTTACGCCTCACATACCAACTCTACCTGAGTAGATCAACCATCCCACCAAAGTCAAACAAAAACCCATGTGCATCATATCTAGCCTGAAATCATTCCCTAAACAAAGCTAAATCCCAAAGAGAGAGCCCTCTCTAACTGCTAGCAGGCTAGGACTGGCAGTCCAAAGCTTGGTTTATGGTTACCTCGGCCGTATCCATTAAGGAGCCAAGGGACAACCCGGGTGTTGACAGGTTCAATGATAAAGCACAGCTACAAGTGACTAGATAGTGCAAACTCAAGTTTTCTTTTGGGTCAGCATTTGTAGATGAGGTTGAGTTAGATGTAATTCCTTTGGATATATGTGGAATTGTTTTAGGAAGCCATTACTTGTATGATAGAAAGGCTATTTTTCTATAGAGCTGAGAACAAGTATCTACTTGTTAAAGATGGGATTGAATACTTTGTAAGAGCTCACAAGCTCAAGAATAATTATACTCTCATAAACTTAGGATAGATGAAAAGAATGATAAATTCATGCAAACAATTCTTACTAATGGTTGTAAAGGAAAAGACACCTGATAAGACCAATATATTTGAGAGTTGTAATGCTGATCAGCAAGCTGATATAGAAAAGATTGTTTCAGAGTATGACGTCTTATTTCAAGAACCTAAAGTTCTGCCACCCAAAAAGGGAATAGTACATGATATTATTTTGTAGCAAGATGTTCCTTTGCCTAACATTGGGATGTACAGGTTGTCTGCTTTAGAGAATGCTGAAATCAAGAAGCAGGTGAAAGAGCTGCTCGAGAAAGGGTTCATTAGGCCTAGCACATCACCATGTGGGTCACTCGTCATCTTGGTGAAAAAGAAAGATGGCTCGTGGAGAATGTGCATTGACTACCGAGCACTGAATAAGATAACAATAAAAAATCGTTATCCCCTTCCTCGCATAGATGATCTTTTAGATCAATTTAAGGAAGCTGTTTATTTCACCAAGCTGGATTTGCATAGTCGATACCATCAGGTCAGAGTTACAGAGCAAGATGCATGGAAGACTACTTTCAAAACAAAGCAGGGATTGTATGAATGGCTGGTTATGCCTTTTGGCTTGACTAATGCCCCTGCTACTTTCATGAGATTAATGAATGATGTACTCAGACCTTTTCTTGATGATTTTGTTATTGTGTATCTCGATGATATTCTGATTTTTAGTAAAACGTGGGAAGAACATTTAAAGCTTGTTAAGCAGGCATTAGATGTTTTGAAAGGAGAAAAAATTTATGTTAAAGTTTCCAAATGTGAATTTGGCAAAACCTCTCTAAACTATTTGGGTCATATAGTAGGGGGAGGTGAATTGAAAATAGATCCCTGTAAAGTGGCAGTCATCATAAACTGGCCTAAACCCAAGTCTGCTATAGAAGTGAGAAGCTTCTTAGGAGCAGCACAGTATTGGAGGAAGTTCATTTCAAATTTTTCCTCAATTGTCGCTCCCTTACATGCTTTGACAGGATTGAACAAGGTGTTTCAGTGGGGATTGTTAGCCTCCTATACTAATAGGTTTCATATTTCATGATTGTCTTGATTGAACTATGGAATATGTTCAAACCTTCTTTCTTGAGCAAAGGTGTTCCATATTCTTGAAAAACCAAAAAATCAAAAAAGTTAAAAAATGTAAAGAGGGTGTACCCTAAAAGAAAATCAAAGGGTAAGAAAAATAAAGTGGTCAAAAAAAGAAGTGAAAGAAATGAACCCCAAGCAAAAAACAGACCAAGGAAAGTGTGCAAATCCACATGCACAGTATTCATTTTGTAATAAACAATTGTGTGCAGCTTGTCCAACCTTTGCCACAATTCATGAATAAGTCAAACTGTTTAAACTTGGCTTACTCATATTTCAATTTCATGTTGTTGTAGATTAGAGAATAAATATCTGACCAAACAGTTTAATCTTGGCAGATAAGTAGATAGTTAGAGTTAATAAAAGGTGCTCAACAGTTTAATCTGAGCCCTTGGATGTAATAAGGGTAGAATTAGATAAATTTTCGTTGTAAAAGGAAAAAATGTTGATGAGGGTTTGCAAGTCTAAATGCACCCTAATAAAGAAGAGAAAATGGTAGTATCAAGTAGATAGGGTAGGTAGATGGTGCTGCAAAGTGTTATTTGATGAATGATGCTGCTACATGTTTTTGATCCTTTACTTTCATCACAAGTACTAAAGCGGAAATACGTTGAAATCACCGGCAAGACAAAGATCAAACTCATTAACTCGCCTCATCATTTCCCTCAAAAGTTTTACTAATTTCCCGCAAAGTAAGCGTATTTTGGGACAAGCGGCTCAAGGCATTTCCTTGCTCTGGAGGGACGGAACCTCGGCTAATGAATCGAAAAGCTAAGTAACTTAGCATAATCCATCATTATAATCTTCCATCTTTAACTTTGTCCTAAGTAAAATCCTATTTTACTTAGGAAACTCATGCAAAATTCCATAAAAATCCCTCAAGATAACTTTCTATTCTAATTTTAAGTGTTGAAGATATAATATTGCAATTTACTTCAGAAGTTATCACTTTCTTAGATGTGCAAAAATATTTTGAGTTTCCTTGTCCTTTGCCATATTTTACATTTAACTCTATTATACTAAATCCCTAATAAAATACATTATCCTAAGTATATAACTCCCTTTTTATAAATATCCCAAAACCCTTATATTATATAGTTTAACCAAAGTAATTATTTTCCCAATAATTCATTAAAAGCCCCGCTTTATAAGCCCTTTGGTTAAATATATCTTTATATTATAATCCCGCCCTTATGGTAATTAAATAATGTTTATTGGTTACCATATAATAAAATATATATACAAAAACTTTAAACATGCTATATGTATGTTTAAACAAAAAATCTGCTTTAAAAGTTGTTTTGAAGATGATGCAGAAAAAGACTCTGATCAAGTAGTGAAGATTATGGAAGTGTAACACCAGATGTTTTCAACTATACAACTCATTCTTAAGAAATGAAGAAAAAGATGCAGGAAATGCTCTCTGAGATTAACAGAACTGGACTAATGATTCTGAAAGGCCTTATCAATATGTTTATGTGAATAAGTTTGCAGAGAAATTCCAAGAGTTTTACATAGGAAAAGAACTTGTCGATGAGCTTTCAACGCCTTATGATAAGTCTGCAAGTCATGAAGCTGCACTATCCTACATTAGATATTCGAAAAACAAGTTTGAGCTATTAAAAGCATGTTTTGGCCGTGAATGGCTACTTATGAAATGGAACTCTTTCCTCTATATCTTCATGTTTGTACAGATGGTTTTGGTATCCTGCATTACAATGTCAGTTTTCATCCAGACAAGAATGAAAATCGACATGGTGCATGGAAATTACTACTTGAGTGCTCTGTTCTTCTCACTTATTATCATTATGTTCAATGGTTATGCGGGAGATAACGATGACTATGGCTCGACTGCCCGTATTTTTCAAACAGAGAAACATTTGAGAAATAGAAATTATTGCACCGGATGAATTTACAATGGAGCACCCATGGAAGGATGATAAGCCAAAGCGACATCAGTTTGATCATGTTTTGTTTTTGATGGTAATGCTACCCAAGACGAAGTCTTTGAGGATACAAGGTATCTGGTACGATCAACAGTTGATGGATATAATGTTTGTATATTTGCATATGGGAAAACTGGATCAGGAAAAACATTCACCGTTTATGGTTCAGATCAAAATCTAGGTCTTACCCCAAGGGCTATTGGGGAGTTTTTTAAAATTCTTAGCTGGGACAGTAACAAGTTCTCCTTTTTAGTAAAGGTGTATATGGTGGAGTTATACCAGGACGCACTTGTAGATTTGCTTCTGTCAAAGAATGGAAAGAGATTGAAACTCGACATTAAGAAAGATACAAAGGGAATGGTTATGGTGGAAAATGTTACTCTTGTGACTATATCTACATTTGAAGAGCTGGAAGCTATTGTATGTAAAGGGATAGAAAGGCGACATACTTCTAGAACGTAGAAGAATCCAGAAAGTTCAAGATCACACTTAATACCTTCTATAATTATACCTTTTATAATTATAGAGAGCGCAAACCTTCAAACTCAGGTCCAAGTCAAGGGAAAGCTAAGCTTTGTTGATCTTGCAGGCTCTGAGAGGGTGAAGAAATCAGGATCAATAGGCAACCAATTGAAAGAGGCTCAAAGTATCAACCGGTCTCCTTCAGCCCTGGGGGATGTTATTAGCATACTGACTTTTGAAGGGCAGCATATACCCTACAGAAATCACGAGCTCACGATGCTTATGAGCAATCCACTTGGTGGCAATGCCAAACACTGATATTTGTAAATATAGCCCCAGCGGAATCCAATTTGGATGAGACCTATAAATTCTCTTTCATATGCTACCTGAGTTCGCTCAATTGTAAATGATGCAAATGGTTGTGTCCTACAGGCCCTGGTATCTGGCTTTGTGAGCGAAGGACTGTATTCATGTAATGATGGCAAGCGCTGGATAAAGCCGATGGTTCTTACGACATCTCTCTTCCCATTTATGTGCTTTGGCATTGGATTTGTACTGAACATCATTGCCATATTCTATGGTTCTCTCGCTGCATTTATTTTGGCACTATGGTGGTAGTAACGCTCAGTTTGTTTCAATTTACACAGTGCGAAAGTGTGTGTGTATTGTTCTGGACAGAGTGCGGCAGAATTGTTGCAAGTGTTACCAGATGAGTCCTATGCTTGGCCTGAAGCTGGAGCAGCGCATCCAGCACTTACCTCCAGCACATCCACGAATAAAGGGAACAACGCATCCAGCACTTACCTCCAGCACATCCACGAAGAAAGGGAACATCGCATACAGCACTTACCTCCAGCACATCCACGAAGAAAGGGAACAACGCATCCAGCACTTACCTCCAGCACATCCACGAAGAAAGGGAACAATGCATCCAGCACTTACCTCCAGCACATCCACAAAGAAAGGGAACAACGCATCAGCAGTTATCTATTATACCATTTGTCTCCTGTTTACTTGTAAAATAATCCGAACAGCGCATCAGCAATTATTTATTATGTCATCTACGAGACCATTTGTCTCCTGTTTGCTTGTAAAATAATCCTTAGTCACCCCAAAATATGGGCTAGGATCGTGTGAGATATTTTCAATTATTTAGTCTATAAATAAATCCTCGAAAGAGAGTGTAGAGGCGGATTCCATTACTTTGCTGTAACATTGAGACTTTCAGAATAAAAGTGCTTGGAGAAATTTTTCATGGCTTAACTGGATGACGATTTAAAATACTGGACTTGTTGCAGGATTCATGTGTCAGACTGCAGTTCAATAAGTTCTTCTACCCTTTGTCTTAAATTTTATATTAGTCTATAATACCATCATATCCATTTCTGAATAATTTGCATAAGAGATTGAAACAGAATTTTGCTTAATTGTACTCTGTTTTCAAATGTTATTATTCTTGATGTTTTCTTCTAAATTAGTTATAAGCATGAAATCTTAAATGCTCTTGCTTTACTAATTTAAACACTGTTGATTACTATAATAAAGGATTCTCCATTTCTCTTTGTTTGTAGTCATCTCATTTCTTTCTTTTGGACATGGTGAAAGACTCTTAGCTGCCTTTCATCCCTTCAGAATCATCCCATCCACTTTAAATTTTAAGGATTGTTCTTTGTCTAGCTATCTTGCCATGTAATACCATCTTGTGCTTAGAATAGAAATCCAGGAAAGCCATCCTTTGACTCCATAGCCCAATGGACTAAAAGCTCTCAATCTTGCCCTTAGTTTGTGGATTCCACCATTTTCCCAAAACGAACTCTTGAATCTATAACTAGCCTAAAACCTTCCAAGAAAAAAGATAAATCATAAAGAGAGAGCCCTCTCTGGATGCAGATTGGCTAGATTCTGCATCTAAAAGGTTGGTTTGTGGTTACCTCGGGTATACTTTCCTCTTACACAACTTCTAGGAAAACCTGAGTGATAACATAGTGGCGACTCCACTGGGGAACTGAATCATTTTATTGATACTATTGTTTGATTTATAAGCTATGGACAGAGACTGAAGATCATCCAGGTAGCCTTTGAAATTGCTTTTGCTCTGCAATTGCAAAAGTAAATAAATGTTGCTTCAGTCTATCTCTGATTTAACTTATATATTGAATCTTAGTTTCAAAATTTTCAATCAGATTCTCTAGTTTAAACATATCTTTGAGAAATCTTAATCACACATCATTATTTCTTGAAAAATTTGTAGAAGTTGTATTTATTCTTTCAATTAAAACCAAAAAATTCAAAAAACACATAGTCTAGGAAACTGGCTTCAGAAAGGATTCGACATACTAAGTCAAACCCTGACCCCAATCCACCACCAATATTTGAAAATCCAAATATGATTCCCAGGATTCTTATAAGACAAGGAAGTCAAGAAAGTTCTGAAAGAGGAAGTCAGGAGAGTATATGAAGTTCTAGACCACTTTCTAGATCTGCATCTTGTGCTGTGAAAATTATATATATTGATGACATTCCTTTTGATGCACGATTTGAAACATCTTTGTTTGTGAACTTTTCTGAAACTGAATTATCTAGATTAGTTCCAGATCCAATATTCTTTGAAGATTTGCAATACAGATTTGTGTCACATCATCTTGGTAGAGAATTGCATAACTCTATTCAGTCTGAACAAACCTTTGAAGAAAGTTCAAACATTTATGTGATTACTCAAGCATCCCCAAGTTCAGTCACTTTTTCTCAAAATTTTCAAACACCTGTTATCCCTTCTACTCCTCCATCTCCTCCCGCCAAGCCATCAACTCCTATTACATCACTTTATCTTCCAATGGCTAATCGATACGCCCCTTTACAGTTACCAGCCAACCCTCCAGCTTTACCTCAGGATTACCAGAGTAAAATCACACCTTTTGATGGATCAGGTACTTACACATCTCAACAACACACCAAAAGAATGACTGATTACTTTGAGTTTTATGAGATTGATACTGATAATATCTGAATGAGAATTTTCATTTAGAGTCTTACTGGGGAAGTTAGAACTTGGTTCAGAGCTCTTACCCCGAATAGTATTGCTGATTTAGAAGCTTTGTATAGGGAATTTTTGAATAGATGGGAGAAAAAGAAGGATCCTCTTTAGATCCTACCAGAATTTGAGAAATTAAGAAGAAGACCTAACGAAACCGTGCAAGATTACATTATAAGATTCAATGAATCATATAATGCAGTTCCTCAAAACTTAAGACCCCCTCCTAACTCTGTGTTGGTTAAATTTCCAGATGGTTTTGACTCTAATATAGCTTATTCCCTTAGGGAAAGAGCTCCTCAAACACTAGAGGAAATGCAAAGCATAGTGGTGACTGTAGAAGCAAATCTGATAGAAAAACGGGCCAGAGCTAGGACAGAGAGAAGAATGCCTATGAATGAAGAACCTTCAGCTTTTGAAAAGAAGCTGGATGTAATCATTATAGGTATGGAAAGATTAGGAGACAGAGTGGAAACCACTGAAAGAAAGTCTTCTACTGACAATCAGAATATTACTCGAAACCCGAACTTTAGGAGGAATCTGAATCAAAATAGTGGAAAGAATGTCCCTGATCAAAACATTAGGCCACCTTTCCAAGAAAACTTTGTTGAAGGTTCAACTTCTGAAGAACCTACAGAAGATGTAGAAATAAACAATGTAACTGATGACGAAAATGAACCAGAAGTCTTCCTATCCCAGGATGATCAAGAGAATCACATCCTCGAAACATTCCAAACTCATTCAGGTGAGACTTTTGATTTTAAGGAAGGCTATGACACAACGATATACGAGGTTCATAAACAGTACAACTTGAGAAGTAGACGGATTGATGTGCCAGAGAAACAACAAAAAACTACAAAACAAAATGTCAAAGGTAAACAAAACATTCCCCCTATACAAAACATTCCCCAAGTACAAATTTTGTCTAGTATAAAACCCAACCCTTCAAATCCAATAATTGAAGATGTCTTTGACAACCAACCAATCAATAAACAACAATCTACTACTTTTCCTCCTGTGGAAAATGCAGAAGACACAGTAGAAGTTAGTCCAGAAACGTCTTCAAAACAAAACTTTATTCATGAAAAAGAGAAAAATATTGAAGACCCAAAAAACAAAGAGAACCCAACTGTGCAAAACACTAAAACTCAAATGGAAAAACCTTTCAATCTAGAGGCTGAAATAGGCAAACTCAAGATAGTTGTTCCTTTATCAAAATTGGCTAAACATGATGTCTATAGGAGTCAGATTACCAAGTCCCTAAACATTAACATTACTGGATTGGATGATTTGGTAAACATTCTTGATGATCAACCCAAACTTCCTTTTGGCCCTGAGGTTAATGGCAAACCAGAAAGTGGAGGAACTCCTCCATTTTATGTAAGCCTGAATGTTCATGATAAGACACTCCATAATGCAATGCTTGATTCTGGAGCATCTCACGATTTGATGCCAAAAGCAGTAATGGAAAGATTAAATCTAGATATTACCAGACCGTACAAAGATTTGTTTTCATTTGATTCTAGTCAAGTAAAATGTTTAGGTTTGATTAAAGATCTGTGTGTCACTTTGGTACAATACCCTGCTACGTTTGTTTTAATGGACATAGTAGTTGTTGATATTCCACCTAAATATGGTATGTTATTGTCTAGATCTTGGGGTGCTAAACTTGGAGGATCAATTCAATTAGACATGTCATATGCAACTATTTCAGTATTTGGTCAGCCTAAAAGGTTATATAGATAAACCTTGATGAAGTACTTAGTCAGTAGCCATGAGAAGCCTAAAAACTTCCCTGTTTACTCTGTAAATTCTGATATGGATTCTTTTATTTATACAATGCTGAGTTAGATCTCCCTACTGAAATAGAAGCTCCAGAATTGGAAACCATAAACAAAACCACTGTTAAAATTGAAGAAATCTCTAAAAACAAAGAAACACCATATGATCAAGAAATACCTGAAGAAACTAAACAACTAGCTCCTGTCAATAAACGCTTTAAAACAATTGATGAAGATTATGAACATGAAATTCTATGGAATTTAGAGTTTGATGGCTCAGTAAATAGACTAGGGGTAGGGGCTGGGATTTGGTTACATAATGTTGAGAACAATTATGTAGAGGGTCATGCTTATAGGTTGAATTTCAAATGCACTAACAACATGGCAGAGTATGAAGCTCTTTTATTAGGGCTTAAACATGTCAAGAAGTTAGGAGGTATTAGGGTATCAATCATAGGAGACTCCGAACTAATCATCCAACAGATTAAAGGAGAATGTTCAACAAAAGACATGAGACTGAAACAATACTGAGAGACAGTTGTAAAGATTCTCAACACATTTTTACAAGCCCAACTTGCCAAGATTCCCAGGAAACAAAATTTGCATGCTCACAGTTTAGCAATGTTTGCTAGTACATGCAACTTACCTTTCGACCCTAATCATCAGTTTTCAGCTGAAATTAGGCATAGGCCTGCTATACCAGACAATCTTTTGAATTGGAAAGTATTTGTGAATAACAATCAAATCAATAATTTTTTGACACTTCAAAATGAGTTTTCTAACTGCAATATAGATGAGGATATAACTATTGATGAATCTGATCAAGGAAAAGAACAAAAAATAGAAATTTCAAGAGCAAATGCAATTCATCTGCTACATCCGACCACATTCACTGAAAAGGACATACAAAATTTGAAACACATGGAATCTGATGAAATCATAGAAGATGAAACAGAAATCATCAATTTAAAGGATAACCATTTTCCCAAAGGATTAACTCCTTTGGAAGATCTGTTTGACTCAAATGATATTCCATTTAGACCTAAAATGGAACCTGTCAAGGCTAATATGGAAGAATGCAACTTAGGAACCCCAGAAAATCCCAAAATGGTCAAGTTGTCCAAGTCTCTTCCAAAAGATCAGAAGGTTAAGTATGTTGAACTATTAAAATAATTCCAGGATGTTTTTGCCTCGAGTTATGAAGACCTCAAATCTTATGATACATCTATCATTCAACACACTATACCTTTGAAACCCGACCAGAAACCTTTTAAACAAAAGCTTAGGAGAATAAATCCTGTTTTATTACCCTCAATTGAAAAGGAAATCAAAAGGATGTTTGAAGCAGGGATTATAGCTCCTATCAGATTTTCAGAATGGGTTTCTAACCTGGTACCAACAAGGAAAAAGACAGGAGAAATTAGACTGTGTGTCGACTTAATAAATTTGAATAAAGTTTCTTTAAAAGACAACTATCCTCTGCCGAAAATGGACCACATTCTGCAAAGGGTAGTAGGATCTTCGAGAATATCACTACTGGATGGATTTTCAGGGTACAACCAGATTCTGGTTCATCCTGATGATCAGGATAAAACAACATTCACTACACCATGGGGTACGTTTAAATATGTCAAAATGCCATTTGGGCTCAAGAATGCAGGAGCTACATTTCAAAGAGCAATGGATATTGCTTTTGCTAAAGAGATACATGATTTTCTGGTTATTTACCTAGATGATTTAACTGTTTTTTCTAAAACAGATCAAGAACATTTAGATCACCTAAGGCAAGTATTTATAAAGTGCAGAAAATATGGAATTTCTTTGAATCCTAAGAAGTCATTGTTTGGTTTGGAAGAGGGAAAGCTTTTAGGGCACATTATTTCTAAAGATGGTATTAGGATTGATCCAGAAAGAATACAAGCAATTTTGCAAATACCCCACCCCAGAAACATAAAAGAATTGCAAGCATTCATAGGAAAAATTAATTTCTTGAGAAGATTTATTTCTAGTCTAGCAGAACTACTTAGATTACTAACTAACATGTTGAAAAAAGATTAGAGCATTAACTGGACTGTAGAAGCCAAACAATCATTCGAGGAAATTAAAATGGCTTTAACAAGGACACCAGTTCTGACTAGTCCTAAATTTGATAGAGACTTTATTATTTTTTCATTTGCTTCTGAACATACTGTTGCAGCTGTTTTACTTCAAAAAGATGACCAAGGGTGTGAAAAGCCAATAGAATTTTTTAGTAAAGCACTGAGGGATGCATCTCTAAAATACAATATTATGGAAAAACAGGCTTTTGCATTGGTAAAAGAAATCAAAGATTTTAGAGTTTACATATTATATTCTCATGTGGTAGCTTATGTGCCTAATGCAGTAGTTAAAGATATCTTGACTCAAGATGGCATAGAAGGTAAACGAGGTAAGTGGATAGCTACCATTTTGGAATATGATATTGAGATTAAACCAACAAAACTCATAAAAGGTCAAGGTTTAGCACAACTTATGACAGAAACCAATTGCCAAGCTTTAGACCTCAATGAACTGGATAATGAGCAGGAGATGGCGACTCCTCAGATCAGTCAAGATTTCTTAGATTCACCCTGGTATACTGATATAATTCATGTTTTATTAAACCTGCAAGCTCCTCCAGGGTTTTCCAGAACCAAAAGAAGATTTTTGAAAATGACATCTTTGAAATATTGTATTTTAGATAGCACTCTATTTTGGAAAAATCATGAAGGAATCTTGTTGAATTGTCTCTTAAAAGATGAAGCTGATAAAGTGCTTAATGAATTTCATGCAGGGGATTGTGGACGACATCTCTACTGGAAATCTACTGCAGACAAGATCTTAAGGGCTGGCTTTTACTGGCCAACTTTATTTTCTGATGTTAAGAAATTTGTAACAACTTGTCATAAATGTCAGATATTTGAGGGTAAAAGAAAATTGTTACCTCTGCCTTTAAAACCAATTTCCACAGAAAGACCTTTTCAACAATGGGGGTTAGATTTTATTGGAGAAATTCATCCCCCCTCCTCAGGGCAACATAGATGGATTTTAACTGCCACAGACTACTTCACTAAATGGATTGAAGCCATCCCATGTAGACAGTCTAATGATTCTGTGATCATAGGGTTTTTAGAAACCAACATCCTTTCAAGATTTGGCTGTCCAGAAAAAATTATAACAGACAATGCTGCTGCATTTAAATCAAAGAAAATGATCAGTTTCTGTAATAAATATCATATTACTCTAGGCCATTCGAAAACCTATTACCCCCAGGGTAATGGACTAGTAGAATCTTCTAATAAAAGCCTTATCAACATCATCAAAAAGTTATTGGAAGAAAACAAAAAGAATTGGCACAAGAAATTGACCAATGCATTGTGGGCAGACAGACTTACAACCAAGAAATCAATTGGGACTAGTCCATATGAGTTAGTTTATGGTCTTGAAGCAAGATTCCCATCATCTTTAGGAGTCCCTGTTATGAAATTACTCTAGGAGGCTCAAGTGGAGCCAAATGACATTCAAAGAAGAATAAATCAAACAATCCATCTGCAACAAACCAGGGAAGAGGTATACCAAAGATCCCAAGTCTTGCAGGAAAAGCTAAAGAAAATGTTTGATAAAAGAACTAAAGCAGAAGATTTTCAACTAGGTGATAAAGTCGTGAGATGGGATTCTAGAAGAGAAGAAAAAGGGAAACATGGAAAGTTTGATTTCTTGTGGAAAGGGCCTTATATCATTCATGCCTTGCAGGGAAACAACACTTACTTTTTGAAGGAGTTGGATAATTCAGAAGCTGAAGAAGGACCAGTCAATGGTCGAATGCTTAAGCATTATTTTGATCCAATTTACCAGAATGTTTTAATTTTTCTAACTTGTACATAATATATCCTTTTTTAAATGCAGTTTTGGATTGGATGGTGACTTCTTGGAATTGAAGCCCGAAGTGAAGGCCCTAAGTTCCAAAAGTTTCACTATCATATGTAAAATAAAGCTACCAGAAGAAGGAAGATTTCATACTTCCAGTTTGAAGACATTTTCAGGCATCTGACCTGCTGTTCTTGACTTTCCACAAGGAAAAGCCATCCCCAA
>APFE031148955.1:29278-74532 GCA_000404065.3 Pinus taeda
AATATGTTCAAACCTTCTTTCTTGAGCAAATGTGTTCCATATTCTTGAAAAACCAAAAAATCAAAAAAGTTAAAAAATGTAAAGAGGGTGTACCCTAAAAGAAAAATTAAAGGGTAAGAAAAATAAAGTGGTCAAAAAGAAGTGAAAGAAATGAACCCCAAGCAAAAATAGACCAAGGAAAGTGTGCAAATCCAAATGCCACTACTACTTCATTTTTGTAAGAGAACAATTGTGTGTAGCTTGTCCAACCTTTGCCACAATTCATGAATAAGTCAAACTACTTAAACTTGGCTTACTCATATTTCAATTTCATGTTGTAGATTAGAGAATAAATATCTGACCAAACAGTTTAATCTTGGCAGATAAGTAGATAGTTAGAGTTAATCAAAAGGTGCTCAACAGTTTTAATCTGAGCCCTTGGATGTAATAAGGTAGAATTAGATAGATTTTCCTTGTAAAAAGAAAAAAATTTGATGAGGGTTGCAAGTCTAAATGCACCCTAATAAAGAAGAGAAAATGAGTATCAATTAAGTAGGGTAGGTAGATGGTGCTGCAAAGTGTTATCTGATGAATGATGTGCTAACATGTTTTTGATCTTACTTCCATCAAGTACTAAAGTAGGAAATACGCTGGAAAATCACCGCAAGCAAAGTCAAACTCATTAACCTCCCTCATCACTTTCCCCTCAAAAGTTTTACTAATTTCCTGCAAAGTACTAAGGTATTTGGAGATCAAAGGGGTTCAAGGCATTTCCTTGACCTCTGGAGGGATCGGTCCCTCGGCCTAATGATCAAAAAGACCTAAGTACTTAAGATAATCCATCATTATAATCTTCCATCTTTAACTTTGTCCTAAGTAAAATCCTAGTTTACTTAGGAAACTCATGCAAAATTCCATAAAAACCCCTCAAGATAACTTGCTATTCTAAGTTTAAGTGTTGAAGATAAAATATTCCAATTTACTTCAGAAGTTATCACTTTCTTAGATGTGCAAAAATATTTTGAGTTTCCTTGTCCTTTGCCATATTTACATTTAACTCTAATAACTAAATCCCTAATAAAATACATTATCCTAAAGTATATAACTCCCTTTATAATATCCAAAAAAACCTTATATTATATAGTTTAAACCAAAGTAATTATTTTCCCAAAAATTCATTAAAAACCCCGCTTTATAAGCCCTTTGGTTAAATATATCCTTATATTATAATCCCGCCCTTATGGTAATTAAATAGTATTTATTGGTTACCATATAATAAAATATATAAACAAAAACTTTAAACATGCAATATGTATGTTTAAACACAAAATCTGCTTTAAAGGTTGTTTTGAAGAAGAAATCATTAATATGTAATTTGTCATGATGTTCCAAAACTCTACAGTTCTTCAAATGGAAGCAGCTTCCTCAGCTCCTATCTCTACAAAAAAAAGAAAACAAAACATCATCAACAATCATGTCCATTTGTTTGATCTGGTCTAGAAGTTGTCTTGTTACAGTTGTCATTTGGTTATACAACTCTCCATACATTTGGGTGTTCAGATCTGGTTACTTAGCCAAGGAATCGTTGGAATGAAAGGCATATTTTAATCTCTTGACAAGCATATGCCTGCGGCCTTGTTGCTTAACCTCTGCTGCAGACTTCTTGGTACATGGATTTACATTATGTAGGTATGGTTTATCCCTGGTTAGGGAAAACTCCTGTGCAAAAATTTGAAGTAGTCGGAGCTATAAACAAGTTAGAGATTGTCACTCCTAATGCGACCTCAATTCTGAAGGTTTTAGCGCTTGAATTAGGGAACTCCTGAAGCAGTTCTTGATCTGAAGGCCCGACCCCTCTATTAGAACAAGATTTGAAACATTCTTTAAAGATAACGTTATTGAACAGACCTATATTTTTAGGTTTTTGAGGCATACTTTGGTCCATCATTGGATGCAAGCAATCAAGCCCTGCTCCCTCACGTATAAAAATAAGGAGAAAAGGTCACCATAACAAAGAACAACCCTGACAGTAAATTGATGTGGCATTTTGTGATGTTTAAGGAGAAAATTCATTACACAAATCAGTTCGCTGATGGGCCAATACAGGACTGCAATAAAACAATTGTGTATATCTCTAACTGATTGATTCAAGGAACCTTTTGAGCGAAACGTTGGCAAAGAAGATCACTAGTGATAAGGTGACAGAACTGAAGTTAGGTGCATCGACATTCACGAGTTGAATTGATGAATACTGAAGGATATGAATACCCAAAACTGTTGCGTGTTGTATTGCTAGCCAGATTGTTGGAGCTTGATGACAGAATTGGTTAACAATATATGTTGTCGTTGGTCATTGCATCAATGACCCTACTATAAATACCAGACTATTTGCATCAGTTGTTACTTGATTCTTTTGATAAGAATTGAAGGACAGTAATAGAGGGACAACAATGGGATTCTCATCATCAGAAGATCGCTGTATTGTTGATGGCAGGGACTATGGTGGATGTTGCTAAGAGAAGTTGCAGATGCAGTTTCACATGGGTGCACAGGAAAAGGCAATTATCAGGATAGATTTGAATTGAATTTCTTCACATTCAATCCAAAACTCAATGTTGTCGCACCATGGCGTGAGTGGGATATAAAAGGACGAGAAGATGCCATTGAGTATGCAAAGAAACATAATGTTCCTGTTCCGGTTAATAAGAAATCAATTTACAACAGAGACCGTAATCGATGGCATCTTAGCCATGAGGGAGATATTCTTGAAGACCCTGCTAATGAAACAAAGAAAGACATGTACGTAATGACTGTGGATCCAGAGGAAGCACCAGAAGAACCAAAATATGTGGAGATAGGAATTGTATCTGGAATACCAGTTTCAATAAATGGAAAAGAGCCTTCTCCTGCAAATTTATTGGAAGTGTTGAATGAACTAGGAGGAAGGCATGGTATTGGGCGCGTGGACATGGTGGAGAACAGATTGGTTGGTATGAAAAGTCGAGGTGTCTATGAAACTCCCGGGGGCACTATTCTAACTGCTGTTGTGCGGGAGGTGGAGTCCCTCACACTTGATAGAGAATCCATGCAAGTTAAAGACAATATTGCTTTAAAATATGCAGAGTTGGTTTATGCGGGAAGATGGTTTGATCCATTAAGGGAATCCATGGATGCATTTATGGAAAAGATCACAGAGACAACCACAGGAGCTGTAACATTGAAACTTTACAAGGGTTCATTGCCTGTTGCAAGCCGAAGAAGTCAATACAACTTATATCGCCAAGATATATCTTCGTTCGAGGAGGGTAGTGGAATTTACAATCAAGCGGATGCTGCTGGTTTTATTCGTCTATATGGGCTTCCAATCAGAGTTCGAGCCATGCTACAAAGTGGACTGTGATCGCATTGAGCTTTAGAGCAAACGTTATTCATAATGCCATTTTAGAGGTTCGTTTAAAGGTTTAGAGTTAAAGGTGAATAAGGCATCCTAACTATCCTCAGATATTCTGGTGGGAATTTTGGAAGGCATCCTAAAAAACGGAGCAGAGAAAAATTTGGTGCACGTCCTTGACACCTGGCCCTTCACTTCAGCCAAAAATATCCACAGAATCCGAACAGCGCACCAGCTCATCCATGAAAAAAGGGAATAGCCCTCTAGCACAGCCAAAGAAAAGGAACAACAGTTATCGCCATGCCATCCACGGATCCTTTGAGATTTTGTGGGCGATGTGGCTCTTAGAAGGTGGGCAACACACCCACGAAGATGGAGCAGCGCATCAGCAGTTCTCTATGAGACCGTTCATCTCCTGTTTTACTTGTAAAATACTCCAGGCAGCGCATCAGCAGTTCTCTATCATACCGCTTATCTCCTGTTTTCTTGTAAAAAAATCTTTAGTCACCCCAAAATATGGGCCAGGATAGTGTGAGATATTTTCAATTGTTTAGTGTATAAATAAACCCTCTAAAAAAGTATTGGAGGGGGATTCATTACTTTGCTGTAACATTGAGACCTTAAGAATAAAAAGCGCTTGGAGAAATTTTTCGTGCCTCAGCTGGATGAGGATTTAAAGCACATGACTTGTTGCAGGATTCATGTGTTGGACAACAGTTCAATAAGTGTTTCTACCCTTTCTCTGAAATTTTATATTAGTCTATAATATCATCATGTCCATTTATGAATAATTTGCATAAGAGATTGGAACATAATTCGCTTAATTGTGCTCTATTTTTATATGTTATTATTCTTGATTTTTTCCTCTAAATTAGTTATAAGCATGAATTCTTAAATGCTCTTGCTTTACTAATTTAAACACATAATACCATCATATCCATTTCTGAATAATTTGCATAAGAGATTGAAATGGAATTTGCTTAATTGTACTCAGTTTTCAAATGTTATTATTCTTGATGTTTTCTTCTAAATCAGTTATAAGCATGAATTCTTAAATGTTCTTGCTTTGCTAATTTAAGCACTGTTGATTACTATAACAAAGGATTCTTCATTGCTCTTTGTTTGTATTCATCTCATTTCTTTCTTTTGGACATGGTGAAAGACTCTTAGCTGCCTTTCATCCCTTCAAAATCATCCCATCCACTTTAAATTTTAAGGATTGTTCTCTGTCTAGCTATCTTGCCCTGTAATACCATCTTGTGCTTAGAATAGAATCCAGTAAAGCCATCCTTTGACTCCATAGCCCAATGGACTGAAAGCTCTCAATCTTGCCCTTAGTTTTTCGATTCCACCATTTTCCCAAAACAAACTCTTGAATCTATAACTAGCCTAAAACCTTCCAAGAACAAAGATAAATCATAAAGAGAGAGCCCTCTCTAGATGTAGATTGGCTAGATTCTGCATCTAAAAGGTTGGTTTGTGGTTACCTTGGGTATACTTTCCTCTTACACAACTTCTAGGAAAACCTGAGTGATAACAGCTGCAAGTCAAGAAGCATGTGAGTCCATATGGATAAAATACTTTCGGTTCTTTTCAATCAGGAGATGGATCCAATAGTGATATATTGTGACAATAAGAGTTTCACTAAGCTCTCTAAGAATCTGGTATTTCATGACAGGTCCAAGCACATTGATATCTGGTATCATCATTTACGAGACTGTGTGTAGAGGAAAATTATGATGCTAAATTACATTCCAACTGAGGAGCAAGATGCTGACATCTTGACAAAGGCATTGTCAAGAGGTAAATTCTAATTCCACGGGTGTAGGATAGGGGTGGTGAAAATCCCTTTCTTGTTAAGAGGGAATGTTTAAAAAAATGTAGAAAGAAAGGCTCAATTTCACTTTAGCCTTAGTCAAATTGAGTAAATCGAATTTCCACATCAACAGGACAACTTGGAGGTAATTAACTAGTGTGACATGGATCTTGTCACTCAGTTAGCTCAGTAAATTCAAGTTAGCAGGCTTGGATTTTAGTTATGCACGTGTTATTGCTAAATTTTAGTAATCCAGTTCAGTTATTTTCATTTTTGTTAGTTAGTTGACCTCTAACTATTGTTAGAATCAGTTGAAGGTCAATTGTACAATGGGAAAAGAGTCTAACTCAGAGATAAGTTAGTGAACTAATCAATCAACCCAAAATATGTAGTGCATGCAAAGAATTTGAGTTCCTCAACTAAAGTGGAGATGATAGGGAAATGTAACAACAATGGTAAACTACTTTGAGAGTATAGGTGTTGCATGAGATTAGATGATCAATCCTTGGGAATTACGTAATCAATTTGTCAAAAATTCATAAATAATAGGGGCTAATTTCCTCAGGTATTACTCAAGGAAATAGGAGGCTTGGTGAGAAAATATTTGGCTAAGTGTTTTGTCAAAGCTTCTTATTAGACAGGAGAACAATTATTCTTTTGCAGGTTGAGCTCAGAGATGGAGCTAGAAATTGTAATAGTTTCTCAATCTAATTGATTAATGCAAAGAGGCTTGAGGGGTTTGTCCTAGTTGGGTTCCCCTAGAAATCACTATGTATTTGTGGTTTTTGTTATCGCATGTCAATATATGTTGTTCTAAATGGTGAATTTCATTCCACAGATCAGTAGAGTAGAATTGTGTCGCTTGTTTTTTAGTGTGAAATCTTGAGCAATTGCAATTTCTATCAAATTTCTATAATATTTAGCCAAAAGTGAATCAAAACAATTCCAAGACTCTCTGATTTGATGCAATAAAGGTTGTAAAATCATATTAAATATACAGCAATGACCTTTAAAGAAATCGACTAGGATTTGGAGTCCCTCATGACCTACAAAGATGTGATTCATTTCTCCAAAGCATACTCGAGTAAAATTCAGAAAGAAAAGAGTTAATCTTGAGTATTAAAACCTTAACCCACAATAAGTTGGATTTCATAATGATGATCCTTTGCGAGAAATAAAACTAGTCCTGCTTTGTAATGGGCTTGTGTCCATTGGCTTGTTTTGTTGAAGAAATACCAAGCTACTTCCCGATTTATAATAAACTCTTTAAGTTGCCTCAATGCCTTTAATTTAGACTCCTTTTGGTTTCCCCTTAAGAAAGAGTTTATATTAGAAGCAACCATGGCAAAAAAAACTAGATTTTCCTTTAAAGGTTCTCATGTGCACTCTAATGAGATGATCAAAATAGACTAAAAATGAATAATTTTAAGGCTATTAAGAATTGTATTATCATTACAAAAAAATTGAGGTCTGAAATGGGTCTTTTAAGGAATTTTATAAAATAATAGTGGAAATAATAAAATAAGATAAGATTACATTATCAAATTTTAAAGGGAAAAAAGAAAAAACTACTTTTTCAACTCGTATTTCCAATTTATCTCCCTGCGATTTTACTCAAATTTCAAGCAGGAGCACTCGTTGGATGCAGAATTCAATTCCTTATTCAAGGAGTACCCATGTTGCATACTTTTGATGGACCTTGCTACATGAAAAATGAGAAAGACATGAAAAGTGTGATTACAATCACATTTTTCATGCATGTCTCATTTTTCTTATAGTTGGGTCCATCGAAAGTATGCAACATGGGTACTCCTTTGATGAGACCGATCCTAGATCTCCGGGTCATGGGTAATGGACCACATGTTCACCATAGCCTTAGTGCCGGCCAGAACGAACATCCATTTTCCATGTGGCAATACTACGTGCAGAGGTAAGCCCATGATAGTAGACGCCTCGGCAGATGCATGGACAGAGACTCTTTCACCACCGCTTGTACATACGGGAGCTTCTCGATGTCGTTTTCACTTATGCTATTGTTGCGCCCCGTAACCGCGTCCAGCGTTGTGTGAACTTTGTCATTGTCCACTCTGTGCACTTGTGACTTCAGCGAAACCTCTCCCGTTGTCCCTTCTGTAAGCAAGCAGTTGTGTCTGTGCCACGGAACATCATTTCCTGCATCGATATCCAAAACAAATTTTATAATTGTAACACAAATTAGTATAATTTGAAAAGATGAAATGTTGTAGAGATACGAGGACACTCCCTTGCATATAACATATAGAAAATGAAGGATCGAATGAGTGACAGGAAGGCGATATTAAATGGAAGGGGCATGAGCATCCTTGTAGAAATGTAGGGAAATTTGGAGCGCTATTAAAGTCACCGAGGGTCATGGGAAATCGACAGGAAAACAAGGTGGGGCGATGTGATGAGATGTTACGATGCAGCATACAGTGTGGTAATTTGTACAGCCGGGAGGAAAGGAGTTTATTGAGGTTGAGGAATTAGCTAAAAATGGATGGAATTTTGAATTTTGGTAAAAAAAAATCAAAATTTTTTGTAGAAGGCATGTCTGAATTATGTTTTTGATGGTAGAAATAGATTTAGCACTATCAAAAACTTCTGGAGCACCTAAAATTATTAAGTTTAACATATTTTACCTAGATTTACAAAAATTTCTGCCAGATTTTTTCAAAATATGACCCCAATAAATATTAAATAAATTTGAGTAAAATTATATATATCTACGGTTAAAGTTAGAGTGAGTATATACAATCCCATTCATTTAATACCACCCATTGGCCAGCTGTATATTTGTTCCTATTTGTACCGCGACGGGCAGTGTTATGTGGCTCGCTTTCCCTTTCGGCGTGAAAATCGACATGCACTACGATCGCCATTGAATGTGGTCAAGAGAGTCATAATCCACCTCACCTTAGATGGCAAGTCACGACCCATAGTTCCAAAAATTCATGATGTTTCATGTTTGGCCACTCATTCTGTTACGATAGATCCATCCAATAGATCGCTATGCAATTGATTTCTAACATTTCTTCCATTAAATTAGACATGGAAAGAAACATCCTGCAAACAATAACGTTTTTTAAACATATCCTTGCTTAAATGTTGAGAGTTTGGGAACAGTGATGTTGATTATTGACTAGTTAAATATTAATGTGTTCTTTGATAAAAAATTATTTATGTCAAATAGTTAGGGGTGTTGGAAACTTATGGGTACATAGCTTTCAATCGAGCAGTGAAAAAATAGTTTTCAATACGATAATATTTAAACAAATCACCTCGTGACGGGCCCGTCAAATTCCATCTTTCAAGTTCCACATCAAACTTCTTGGCGTTCGCATTTAGTTATTCAAGCCGGACAAGGTTGAGTGATAAGAAACTTCATGTTCACATCTAATGAATACTATTAAACAAAGTGAGAGTACCATTTCTCTTGGTTAAATTTTAAATATTTTATTATCAATGTTCTATTAAGGTTCTTAGACGAGGGGGCGGGGGAGTGGACCATCCTATGCAAAAGATCTACACCAATTTTTAAGAAACATGGGGGACGTCAGGGTTTTAAAAACTTAGAAATATAAAATATAATTTATAAATTGAGTCCACTATGACAATTGGGTTTGAATTGAAAAGCTCCAAAGCATGATCATTGATATGAATATCATTATCTAATATCATATAAATTTAAAATTCTAATTTATAATCATACATCTTACATTATGATTAAAGTTTAAACCATATTGATGTTCCACTTCCTACTATGAACATTAAAGACTGAATAGTGAATATTGACATAAAATTATAAAAGTCAAGTTTGATACATCATACATCAAGAATCAAAATTTTATAGAATTATAAAAGACTAAAGTCAAGTTTGATACATCAAGTGTCAAAATTTTATAGAGTCAGACTAGCATTCTTAAACATGCTAAGTGGCACACCAACCAACCCCATCTGTCTCTCATCAATTCTCTCCTCCATATCTACTTCTGCATCATCTTCTAGATCAACATCCCATCGTTTTGTTGGTCCCTTCAAATACTCAGGTGTCTTCCTATGCTCAAGACGTAGGGCACTGTGCATTGAAACTAAGCTTTCTGCTCTTTTAGAGGTAATCTTGTTTCTCTTGATAGAGTGGATGAAGCTATATGTGGACCAATTCCTCTCTGCTACAAAGGAACTAGAAATTTGAGACAACAAACACATAGCTAGATCTTTAAGCTTCGGAGCACCATCCCCATGCAACCTCCACCAACCAATCAGGTCATCTTGGGCTAGATCTATGTGATCTCCCCGAGCACCACGTGTGTTGAAGGGGCCACTGAGAGATGCAAATTGAACAAACTGTCTTTGGAATCTTGCCCCCTCCTCCTCACTATACATCTTTGTAATTGCATCAAGGAAGCCATTCTTTACCTTAGGATCACCAATAGGAGGCACCCTCCCAGGTCTCTCAACATACCATTTTGGGTTTAATGCATATGCTGCCATTTGCAAAGGTGTGTTCATGCGATCCCACCTATGCTAAATGACGGGTCGAATCTGGGAAGTATAGAACTCTAATGAGAGCTCCCTCTACTGAATGGCTACCTTCACATGATCCAACATGCTATCAAAGGTCTCATAGATTTCTCCAACACTAGGAGCATTTGAATCAGTGTAACGAATGACCTCTACAATAGGGCTCAAGAATGACACCAAATAAAAACAGTCTGCCCACCAATCACTATCCAACACCTGAAGCCTGACCTTCTTCCCCATGTCTATCTTCGATTCTGACAACCTTCCCCACTCTGAACTCACAACCAAGGATTCTAGAGGTGCTTGTACCTCTATCATCCTCTCCAATAAGAGAAAATAGCTAACATATCTAGTATCAGTGGCCTTGAGGAATTCCTTATTTGCGTGAGCCCTGTACATAGCTAGGGACGTGTGGTGGTTGTAGATAAACATCTGCACATCTCTTGTTGATGTCACCGAGTTTGATATTCACTGAATCTTGCCAATGTCCTTCAGTGCATTATTGAGTGCATACACACAACAAGGAGTCCAAAAAATATGTTGATACCTGTTTTGAATCAATAACCTAGCTGATCTACAAACTGTTGTTGCATCTGTCACAACCTGCACCACACTATCAGGCCCAACATCCTCTATAACATCTTAAAGAAGCTCAAATTGAAAAGATGCATCCTTGCGCTTTCCAAAAAATTCAATAGCTTTAAGAAAGAATAGACCTTCTGAAGATGTCACTATGATGTTGATTAGTGGTCATTTTTGGATGTCAGTGCATCCATCCATAATAATAGAGCAACCAAACCTCAACCATGTTTGTCTCATTCTCTCTTTCTGTACATTAATTTTGGACACTTGTCTATCTAAAATTGTCGTTCGTAGTTTATGTTCTCTGGGTGGTACATATGAAGGTCCTATTCCTGCAATTTCTTGGACCATTTACTTGTAATAAGGAGAACAAACAACATGGAAGGGAATTTCATTGGCAAAAATAAATTTTCCAATTGCATCATCTGTGTCACCTCGATCTAGAATGTTGTACATCCCAGACACTGTACCACCCATTGCACAAGAACGAGATGCACTGGTAGAAACCTTTGTCTTTTTTGATGAAGCATTGGATGGAGGAATATTTGTGGATGGCTCCACATGTCTACTAGAAAACGATCATTTTCCAGTGGTTGCCCTTTCTAGCCCCAAAAGTTGCTCTCTTTGAACTGAATTCAAGTTCTTTGAGGGACACATATTGACTCCTTTACCTGTAATAGCCAAAATGTGTTGCTTCACCCTGGTATAGCTGCCAATAAAGTGATGCGCACAAATATTGCAGATCCAATCACGTGAGCCACCACCAACTTTCGGATTCTTTTTCGGCAGTCTAGTTGCATAGATTAGAAGTGGTTTTAGAGGATTAAATGTCCCCTATGCAAATTTTTCCAGCTCTCTTGGTGGGCATCTAGAACCTACACCATGCCTATTCTGGTATCTTGCCCCCCTATGACTGATTTCAACTTCTTCTTCTGCATCTTGTGGTTCACTACCACTATCGCTATTGTCACTGTTCTCACTGTTCCCAAAAGAAGTCTGACTCTAACTCATAGTTGTAAGTTGTAACTTTGTAAGTTGAATGACAAATCAAAATATAGATTGCAGCCTGTAATGAAAAATAAAAAAATTTAAAAACATTACACAGGCTGACTAATACACACGCTACAACACACACATTGAACACTTTATTTTTTTATTTTTATTTTTTTAATTTACAAGAAAAAAAAAATAAAATTAATACACAGTGAAAACTAAAAAAATTAAAATTTACAAAAAAAAAATGAAAAAAATAGTCAAGTTTCATTTTTTTTAAAACACAGTCAAAACTAATAAAAAAAATAAAAATAAAAACAAAAGCAAAAAATGCAGCCTAAAATTAATACATAGTCAAGACTCAAAACTAATTTCTAAAAAATTAAAGAAAATAACATTTACAAAAAAAAATGAAAAAACATTGAAGTTTCAATTTTTTTTAGAAACATAATCAAGTTAAAAAAAAAAAAAATGAAAAAAAAAAGTGCAGCGACAGGACTGAGAATTACAAAAAAAAATGGAAAATTTTTACAAACTGTAGTGGACTGTGGCATGGGTATTTACTGTGGTCCGTTACAGGCAACTCAGGATGGAGAGGCAACAGTCAGCGTTCAGAACTTCAGCGTGCTCCGGCATCCAGGCAGGTGACAACGTTCACGGTTCAGTGTTCAAGTGTTTCAAGGTTGAAGTGCAGCTACAGTGTTCTAGGCTCCAGCGGACCCGCAACGTTGGCTTGGCTTCACTGCTTCAGCGCTTTTGTTCCAGGCTCCAGGCTCCAGTGGAATGGCGACCAACAAGCTGAATGGAAACGGGGGAGGAATGCTACTGGGCCACGGGTTTGACATCTTGCGAATGGAGTGAGGGGCTAGGGCAACGAATAATGAATTAAATTTATAAAAAAAACAAAAAATGAAATTTTGAAACCCTAAAGTATTAAAACTAATGTTAAATTCTAATTATAAACAAAAATTTATTTAAAAAAAATCAGGCCCCATGACCCCTAGACCGCCCCACAATCCCCTCACAACCCCTTTTAAGAAATGACCCCTTAGCAAAAGGAAACGACCCCCTGGCACATCCCCCTGTGTACCCTATTTTCTAGGAGCATGGAGAAACGAACCCTTCTTGTCCCCAAGTCCCCGGAGCACGGTGGAGCTCGGAAACTAGACCCTTAGGGGGGGGGTGAGTCCCCGTGGAACACTATTTATTATGTTATGCATGGAGTTTCCAATCACATTTACTTTGGGAATTATTTTTAGTGTGATTTTTTGGAGTTTCTAGCATTAGAATTTGGGGAAAACCTTGTGGTGAAATCTTGGTTTGTGTTTTTTAAACTAGTTTTTTTACTGTATATATGGATTCAACACCTTGGAAAACCCCTAGGGCACTTCTATTATGCAGAGGTTACCCATAAAACTTGTGATTTCAAGGAATTCTTTTCAGATTTTAGAGAAATTAGACCAGAAAAAATCACTAGAAAAACTTCCAAAATATCGCACTAAAATCAATTTGCTTATTTTGTTTTGCAAGTGATAATGATGTTTTGTTTTTCAATCTAATAAAATAGGGATGGCTCACTAGGGTTAAAGTTTTTGCTTTGACTTTTTCTTTCTATGGTTTATGGTGTATATATTGGTGTTTTATTTGATGTGTAGCATTTTTATTTGAGGTGTAGTTTTATGTTAAGTTTCCATTTTACAATAAAAAATGGTTACACTTTAAACTTCTATTTTCTAAGATATCAGTTTAGATTCATCTAACACCGGATCTATCATGCATCGAGAGTGATCAAATCCCTTGAGATGCAAACCTTGTTTTTGATGCAAATCCCTTCTTTATTTTGTTCTGTGTTGCTTTCCTTGAATGGTTTGTATGTCCGTGTTCGGATACTTTGAGTGTTTTGTGTGTTTATGTGTTTGGCTTTGGATGGTAATGTTTGTGAATGTGACATATGTTGTGTTATTTTTTTATGTGTATGTAATTGTTTATTAGTAATTAGTTGGTGATGAAGAAGGGAGACAATCTTGTCAATATTTTGTATAAGGATTTTTTTTTTTCTAAGTAATACTAATTCTATTAATAAAAATAGTAAAATACAGTGAGGCTCTAGCCTCTCCGGTGCTGAAACAGAGTTATATCATGTTTAGACATTTAGAACTGAAACAGGACCACCCACCTAGGGGAAACCAGTCCGAGTAAACCAATAAAAAAGTGTTTCCCACACAGGGATCCCAACTCAAAAACCAACAGAGACGTTTGTGGAGTTTTACCAAAATTGACAACATATTTTGACAAAACATTAAAAAATTCCCTAGGAGTAGGAGCGGGGATTCAAAACCTGGCGTCATGGAAAATTGTTTGCAAGGACCCACTAGGTGTCGTTTGGTGGAGGCTCTTCCACAATGAAACATCTGTAATCATCCCAATCTTCCACAGCTGCTTGCGTACCACCATGGATACCCCCGACTGCTTGCGTGCCACTTGAACTGCCTTCAACTGCATGCCTGCCTCCAAGGATGTCCTTACTATGCTGAGCGTTGTCATGGACATCTTTGTGTCTGGCCAAACTAGAGCTGTTGTCCGAGTGCTTCCGTCCGTTGATGACTCGCTTCTCCTGTGTCGTCTTCTGCTTGCTGATATCCTCCTTCTTCTGAACTGTGCCATGAGTCTGCACATCCTGCTCATCCTGCGGGCAGATTTCTTCACAGAAATCCATTGTGACAGTGGCAATGATATCAGGGCAATTCATGGTGCTATGAAAGAGGAATTGGGTCAAGTGGTACGCCTGTTGAGGGGGCATAGGGGGATTGGGTGTCTGAGATGCATCATTAAATCTTCGAGCACCAAAGGCTTGGGCCCAAGTTCTTCTGCTACGGGTGGCGTGATATCAGCCAGAGAATTGCCCTCTAGATGAAGCTAAGGAAGGGGAGGACGATGAGGTTGTCAGCTCAGGAGGTGGCGGCAGGGGAGGGCAGACATTTCTGCCTCGAGTGCTGCCTCGCTTGCTACGCATCTGGTATTGAAGACGTGGCTTGGTTCTGTGAGCAGGATGGATATGATTGGTATGGGACAAGATGACAAGAGTATTAGCAGTGAGTGTTGAGGGTGAGGCAGAGTCTACATGGGAGTTAATAGAGTTGGTCAAGCAAAAAATAGTGTCATTCTGAGAAACATTCAGAGCGCAGTGAGCATTCTGGGAGAAATGGAAACCATCCCCCAAATCAATAGAGCTGAGGAGCCAACAACCCCGCCCTGTTGTCATACGAGAGCTCAATTCCGCATCATCAAGGGGGCAAAAGCAATTCAGAGGGGAAGAGGTGAAAGTATGCAGGCTTGCAGAAGCCATGGTCTTAAGCTTGCAGGGAATGTCTCGACCTGTGCACCAGATTAATGGCACCTGCAGGCTGACGGTGGTGCGCCATAAATTACCTTGGATGGGAACACAGGTGGCCATGTGGCCTAGCCACCTGCCATCCCCCTGTCTAATTCTTAGTAAATTCATCTTAATCACCCACATTCGGGGGTGTAGTTTGTACGAGGATTGATATTGCACATCTATTTCATTTAATTTTAGGTATCACAACTTTTTACAACCAAGTAATTCTAAATAGTGTTTCTCCAAATATTACAAAATATATCTTGAAGAGTATTTTTTATAATTTACTTCATCAAGATTACTCTTGAAATAATTTTTTTCTTTGCATATGTTTCAAATAATTTATTTCCTATATTTTGATGATTTTTTTTTGTCTATAGTCTATTTTGAAAAGTCAAGAAATAATGTATTTTTTTGTTTTTTTAATGAGTGGCCAGATTTATAAAATCTTTACATTATTTGTTTCTCCAAACAATTATCACATCTCCTTCAAGAATATTTTGATTTGTTTTGATGTTTATAAATATTTTGAATACATTGTTGTATGCAATTACTCTATTTAATAATTTTGAATACATGTAATTTTGAATATATGTAATTGTCTATTATTAATTAGTTGGTAATGAATATGGGAGACAATCTTGTCAAGGATTAATTTTCACTTCGCAAGAGGATTGATTCTACACATATCTTTCATTGTAATTCCAGGTATCACAACTTTTGACAGTTAATTATTTCTTAATAATGTCCCTCTACCTATTACTAAATATATCTTGAAAAATTATTTTTTTAATAACTTACAACCTCAAGCTTAACAACATCTAATACATCTAATGCAAACAATCTAATAGGATTAGAAAACAACATATACACTAAAATCAATGAATATAATGCAAGCAATCAAATAAGATTAGAAATCAACACCTACACTGAAATTAATGCATCTAGTGCAAGCAATCAATAGGATTAGAAATACACTTCTACACTAAAATCTATGCATCTAGTGTGAGTAATCAAATAGGTTAGAAATCCGCATCTACACTAAAATCCATGCATCTAATGCAATCAATGAAATATGATTAGAAATCCATATCTACACTAAAATCAATGCATCTAGTACAAGTAATCAAATATATTTAGAAACCAATATCTACACTAAAATCAATGCATCTAATGCAAGCTATCAAATATGATTAGAAATCATTATCTACACTAAAATGAATGCATCTAGTGCAAGAAATCCTCTTCTCTCTCTCTGCCCCATCCATTTAATCTAGAAAAATATTTTTAATAATTTACAGTCTCAAGATTAACAACATCTAATCCATCTAATGCAAGCAATCAAATAGGATTAGAAAACAACATCTACATTGAAATGAATGCATATAATGCAAGCAATCAAATAAGATTAGAAACTAACATCTGCACTGAAATCAATACATCTAGTGCAAACAATCAAATATAATTAGAAATCAACATCTACACTAAAATCAATGCATCTAGAGAAAGAAATCAAATAGGATTAGAAATCAACATCTAAACTGAAATCAGTGCATCTAATCCAAGCAATCAAATATAATTAGAAATCAACATCTACACTAAAATCAATGCATCTAGTGCAAGCGATCAAATAGGATTAGAAATCATCATCTACATTAAAATCAATGTATATAGTACAAGAAATATTCTTCCCTCTCTCCCCCCTCCATCTATATCTATATCTATATCTCCCTCCATCTCTCTTTTTTTATCTCTAACTCATATCTCCAAACACGCACACACATACTCTCTCCATATCTATCTATCTCTCCCTCCCTCTCTCTATCTCTCTCTTATTCCCTCTCTTCACCTCCCATCCATATCTCTATTGTTAGAATATTATATATATTACGGAGCAATGGAACACATAAAATATTGCAGAAATATAAACACAAAAAATGCACAAAACAAGAGAGACACAGATATACGTGGTTCACCCAATTTGGGCTACGTCCACCCAACCAGTCCTTCCTTTCTATTATCCAGCAAAATGAAGAGACACAACCTACAGCAAATCCGCTGTAATATCCTCTGTCTTCTCTCACAGTCTCACCTCTCTGTTTCTCGCTCACACAGAATACACATCTATCACAGCCTCAAATACAATGCCCTCATACAAAGGGAGGGGGTTGCCTTCTAGGGCAAAAAACCCTAAACTAAACATAAGTTCTACCGTCAGATCATCCACCTAATGAACGGCCCAGATTGACTAGAAATTACTATACTTTTACAAGGCAATTTTGTAGTTGTTTTTAGCTTCGAGGGCGCTACCCCCGAAACCCCCTGCCAGGGGGGGCTCCCAAAGGTCACAGCCACCCCCCTAGACCCCCCTGCAGCGAATATTTTACGGGTGGCGATGCCGCCCCCATTTTGAACTGGGGTCCAATGTGGTGGTACTTTTGAATATAGAAGATAATCAGGCTCCACACCCAACATCTATCTCCCTCTCCTTTGTCTCTCTATATCACCCGCAAAACATAGACACTCTTTCCCCATATGTATATATCTCTTCCTCTCCATCCCTCTTCCTCTCCCTCTCTCTCCCCTGTCTATCTCTCTTCCCTCCTGCTCTCCTCTCTCCCTCTCTCTTTATCTCCCTTATCACTCCCTCTCTCTCCCTACCTCTTTCTCTCTCTATATATTTCTTCTTACCCTCGTCTCTCTTTCCATCCAACTACATCTCTCCCTCCCTCCCTCTCTCTCTTCCTTCCTCTCTCTCCTTTTCTCTCTCACCTCCCTCTATCTCTCCCCCCTCTCTCTCACCTCCCTCTGTCTCTCTCCCCATCTCTCTCTCTCTCTTCACCCTCCAACCCTATTACTGTTTTCCTCCCTCTCTCCTTCTCTTCCCCCTTCCTTCCATCTCTCCTTCTTTATCTTTTTATCTCACCCCAAAACATAAACGCTCTCTCTCTCTCTCTCTCTCTCTCTCTCTCTCTCTCATCTTCATTTTATCTCCATATCTCGCTTGTCACTCCCTCTATCTATCTTTACACCTCTATCAGTTTATGTCTTTGTTCTTCCCTCCATATACATACATATACATGATATATTAATATATATTATAATATAACAAATTGAAAATCATATTAAATTTAATATTGTATTAATCCAAAGTTATGAATTTAATAATATTAATATTAGATTTAATAATGGTTTTTTATTGCATGATAACAAAAATGATAATAAAACTACATCAAATTAATATTTTCAGATATTAGCACTTTGATGTGGAAATGTTTAAGTCATTAAAGAATTTAATATATCCATAGGATATGGTTGTTCCCTTTAAAGATTCATTTTACAAATATTTAATCAAAAGAAATATTAAAAGCTTTTGGAGCAAGATTTTCCATTATGTGTTGAATTAACCTTTTTCCTTTGATTTAAGACATGTTATTAGCTTTAGTAAATTCGAGTAAAGATGTTTAATATTTTACCTAATTTGGCATTTTAACGTGGTAAATTTTTTGTTAAACATAAATTTATGATCCATTCAAATCCCGTATATGATAAAGGAACTATTAAATGCATGAGATCATTTATGATCCATTCAAATTCACGTATATGATAAAGGAGCTATTAAATGCATGAGCTCATTTATTATCCATTCAAATTATATATAATAATACATAGTTATATTTTAATAATTATTCTTAGTCCATTAATAAGATTTAAAAGTTATATCTAATTTAAGATTCAAGCTAATGTTTTGGCTGACAATAGTAAAAAATATTTTTATTATTTTTTTGAGGATGGGACATACTTACACATCAGGGTCACATTGGTTGTAGAATGCACCTCTCGGTGCAACTAGTAGTATCATGGTAAGGTTCGTTGATGATGTGTTCAAAACGTTTTTCACTAAAAGGTGGTTTGCATTGTTTTTATATTTTTGTTATGAGTATTTCAATTCTATAATAGTTGGGTGATATTAATTAATTAGAGATTTATATTAATAAATTTTAATTGAAGGTTTTGTTGGGCCCAGAGTCGCACTACGCTTTGTTGTAGTGCAGAGCTTGGAAACATCTAAGTGTGATCTTAGCTTTTCCTTATGTTAATGATATTCTATTTAAATTGGCGTGTACAACCATCTATTGTTATATCAAATATTGCTCATAATTTGTATTTATGTAGTTTCTAGGCTCAATGTTTTAGTTCATTTTCCCTTGGCCTAAAACTTCAACAAAGAAATATAGATGACTGAGAATTGTAGCAAATAATATCATATATTCATATTTTTCCTATGAATGCATTGTTCTGAAATTCTGAGTAGCTCTGACTTGAGTCTAACTGATGTTTCAAATTTAGAATTAAGGTTTAAGTCTCATGCATCTCATTTTCTCCTTTAAAATGACACAAGAAAAACCATGAAGAACTATGACAACCATCGAATGAGTATTTAGATATTTATGCAACGATGTATTTTTTTGCATGGGATTATTATAACTTTAAATGTGGTGATAATTAGTCGTAGTCTAACTAATATAAGATGGATTAAAGTCTAATTATCATATACATTCCACATTTATGATGAGTTTCCAAGAAAGAACAAATATTATGCATAAATCTTTTTCAAATTAAACACTAATTTATGTTGAAATACAAATCTTGTTTTAAGAATCTCGGTTGATGGAAAAACTATCAACTATTAATAAAATTTTGTTGGAATCTATTTCTACTAATCATAAGTTGGAGCATTCACGACCCTTGATTTTGACATGAATGGTTTTGAAAAATTAATGTGGGAAAAAATGGAGAAAAGATCTCAGTGAGTTTAAAGGAGAAACTAAGAATTCCTTTTAAGTATATCAAAATCTAGTGGGTAGTTAAGAAATTAAGAATTCAATTACTAGAAAATACAATATTTTTTAAATTTGTCACTTCTCTTAAAACCCTTGTAAAACCTATCAAAGAAGTCAAGATACTCTTCAAAAAATCTTGATGAATTTTGCAAAAACTAAAGTAAACCATCATACTAATGCCAAAATTCACTTCAATATAGGAATTCTACATCATCATCCAAACAAATCAAGTTTACAACACAAATTACCATGAAACTTGCATAAAATTGTATTCATGTGTAGCAAAGTTTCAAAAATGAGGTGGGTACATGAAATTACATGAAAAGAAGCAGGCAGAAAACCCAAGAGTCATTGCATAATTCCTTCTTTTAATTGCTTCAAAACCTCGCAACAATTCGAAGAAAAAAATTGATAGAGATTTCCTACAACCTAGAAATTCTCACCCCTTAAATTATAAAATGAGTCATATATATAAGCACTCAAATACCAAGAACCCACCCTAAACCTCTAGTGGTATCTGAAAAACCATTAAGATTCTTTACAAAATTGCTAGCTAAATTGTAACTATCTTCTTCTAGAAGTTTCATGAAGGATCTACCAGCTATAGAGTGGGTCCCTTTATATTTTGCTATAATATCTTTTCTTTCTCTCTTTGGGATGCTTGTTGGGTCTTCTCTCTTGGTCATGTGGTTCCTATTGCCTGATTTTGGTGCTACCAAGGTTGATTTGCTGATGGTGCCAATGATCGTGTCGACAGTCGTGCCATCTGCTAAGGTCACACCCGTTGTTGTGTCTATTGATGCACCTAGGGTCTTGAGTTGGACTGTGCTTCTATTGACGCCCCCTATATTATCAATTGGAATCCCTTACGAATACCCAACTTGTACAAGTTGGACATGATTTTCCATTCATTTCCTATTGGAACGTCGCACACGTGTGCCTCCACGATGTATCACTCTAAGGTTGTGACTAGCTCATAAGCCACTTTCCCTAGCTCCTTAAATATTATCTTTAGCGTGAACAGGAGCTCAAAATGATCTTCATATAATTTCATGATATTATTTCCTTGCAATGGACAATCATGCTCTCTAAAGCTTCTTTGGTATTCCTTAATAACATTCAGACTATTCATAAGGAATTGTATAGAGTAGACATCGCCCTCTCCATCGAAGAAAGGTGGGAAATTCCTCTTATATAACACCTCACCTCTACCTTTAAAATATTTTATCTCATTTACGATGTCTTCTTCTTTCTTTTCCACCAATGCTATGCATTTCTGCTTTCTTTTCAGCTGATGAGCCTAGGCCACTAGATGAGATCTATCACTGCCACCCTTGTAACTTCATCCATGGTCATATGATTAAGAAAAATTATAACTACTATGGCTTTGGTTGGAGTTTCCCCGTTGAGCCCCTTGAGTGTATTCATTTCTCTACGGGCTAACTTGGCAATTTTTATCTTTTCTTTGATCAATTCCAAGTGTCCCCATTGTTTTTCCACTAGTTTCATGATATTTTTCCAATGTTCCTTCTAGCAGATTTGAAGGTTGATTTATTGGGATGTTTTGTCCTTAGAACTTCTAATTCAACATAAACCTTTCCTTTATCTTCCTGGGCTCGATACACTTCCATCCTAGTGTTCTCTAGTTCCTCTTCTTTGGCCTTTAACTCTTTATCTCAAGTTGTAAGCAATTCTTGCAACTTTTTTGCATCTTCGGACATTGTTAGGGATTCTACTTGCACTATTAGTATATCAAGAGTTTTTGGAGACTACATAGTCTCATCAGTATTTTCTTTGAGCCCTCAAACTTTCAATTGTAGCAATGTGATAGGCATGGAATTAATGTGTAAGCGATTTACATGGAGAGGCAATGTGTCGACATTTTGCAAGGTCAGAGGGTTGGTGTTTGAAATTTGTGGAGTGGTGCAGAGGGCACAAGAGGCTAACACGTGTCCCCCTTCGCATCCCTCAGCTAGGTTATTGACCATGCTACTTTGTGGTGTAGAGAGGCATGTGTCATTGGATGACCTATCCGCCCACTTGTTGGATCTTCCAGTGGGCAAGTTTTCCCAGAGCTTCGATGGATTCACGCTGATGTACGTAAGAGTTGGGGAAGGACATGTGGAGGCTTCCTGGGCAGGTGGAGCAAATGCATGGCAGATGACTGGGTGGGCGATTGGACTACAGATGAAATGAATGTGGTGCGCTGAGGTGGTGAGTGGATTGCCCATGTGGAGGACACGTGGCAACATTTTGCATGACTGTGAGGCCTCCCTTTGAAAGTTTTGGGTGCATGCAAAGAGCACAAGGGGCTGACACGTGGCTCCTCTGCATCATCCCACAAAGGTTAATGTTAGCAATTTAATGGTGTGGGGAGATCCTAGCCTTTTGATGGGAGGGTGCTCCCGTCATTATATTTTGGTGGTGAGCACTTTCGCCGATGCCCAACACCCATGGGTTGTGGTGCAATGCATTGACAACAAATGACAAAGAAAGTATGGTGTGTTTGTGGATGACAACACCCAACGAGCCAAATTCAACACTCTTTTTCCCTCTGAGCCATATTTAACCATAGATGCCAACATTGCGCCTTTAGGCCAAATTTTGCAAAGTGGTGTTATATTTTTGACACCAACATCAATGCTATCGGGGACAACAAGCCCTTGCGGTGTATTGAGAGCTTGCAGTCTAGTCCATTCAATCATTGGGTTGTTAAGTCTGCTTGAAAAGGTGTTTGTCTATTCTTGTGACTTTTTAAAACTCAAAATTGCACTACTTATAGGAGAAAACTCCCAAGAATATTTGATTATTTGTTTCTTTTTTCTATTTTTTTAAATTTATTTTCTTTCCTTTTACTTTTTTTCCTTTTTTTTAGATTTCATTCAAGTGAAGAATTTCTTCAAAAACCTTCCATTGATAGGATTCCTAACGTAATCTCCATCAATTTTTTCCAGACGATAAATATTATTATACAAAACCTCTTGTACTCGAAATGGGACAATCCAAAGATTGTCGAACATCGAAATTGCTATGCTTGCCTTTATCGACTCAAATTGCGTCCCATTTCAGTAACATATCTCTAGGTTGCAGACCATATTCCTTTTCCCTCTTATGAAATACAACTTTCATCTTCTGTTGAAAAGCTTTGGTTTTTCTCAGGACCTCTTCCCTTTGTTGTTGAACTTCTATCATTTTATAGATTCTCTTTTGCATTGAGCTAAAATATAATGCCTCTTCCTATAACAACTTCATCACTAGAAAGGTAAGATTCATAGGAAAAATGACATCCATACCATACATTAGATAATAAGGTGAAGTTTTTATAGCTCCCTTGATGTTGATTCTATCCCCCCATAGTGAATATTTGGGATTTGCATCCTAACTCTTTATTCTGATCCAACATTCTTTTGACGATTCTCATTAGGTTCTTATTTGATGATTTTTCCAACCCATTTCCTTGAGGAGACTATGTTATGGAATGCACCAACTTTGTGTTGTAGTCTTGACATAATTGCATCATCTTAAAAGACTTGAATGTCTGGGCATTATCCATGACTAGCCTCCTAGGACATCCAAATTAGGAGAGAATGTTATCTTCTAGGAAAGCTATGATGACTTTATCGTCAGCCTTGTGGGTTAGAATAACTTCTACTCACTTAGTGAAATAGTCAGTGGTCATCAAAATGTATCTGTGTTTCCTACTTGAATTTGAATGTATCTCTCCAATTAAATCTAGTCTCCACTGCTGAAATGGAGTCCAAACTTTGATTGGCTTCAGTGGAAGAGATCCAGGTTTTTGTTTTCCTACAAACATCTGACATTTTGGACAAGCCCTAACAACAACATTTGTGTCCTTGAATAAGGAAGGCCAATAATATCCTTCTCGCAATATTTTGTAGGTCATGACCTTCCATGCTTGATGTCCTCCACACAAACCCCAATGGAACACTGAAATTATCTCTTGTACTATATCCTTGGTGACACAAATAAGTAGGATACCTACAGGGTCTTTCTAATATAATCCTTCATACAAAATGTAGTACTTGATTTCCTTTAACTTCAGGGACCTTCATTTGGCCTTGGGAACTTCAGGCGGACATTGTAGGTTCTACAACAAGAATATGATATCATGATACCATGATGAGTTTTGAAACTTTGAAAGGTCCTCCTAGAAGGTCTCTTGTGGATTCTTTCCATCTGGTGGGAAGGGTTCTTGTGGATTCCTTCCTACTAGAATGAGAGGTTCTTATGGATTATCTATTCTAAGATGAAGAGGATCTTATGGATTCTCTTTGTCCAAATAAGGAGGTTATTTTGGATCCTCCTCTCCACATATGCTACAAAGATCTTCATTAGTGCACATTTCTAGTGCAACATGATTGGAATCTATCAGTGATTTATCACATCTCTATCCTTAACAATATGTGGGATTGATCTCCATGTCATACTCTTGTAGCTTTGCTATCCATTTTCCCTGTCTACCGTGACTATCAGGTTGTGTGAGGATCTCTTTTATTGTTGTTGATGGCACATATACTACTACTTTGGAATGTAATACATATTCTCGAAATGCCATAAATTCCTTTAACATAGTGTATGCTTGATTTTATAGAATATTGTATTTAATATTTGCATCTCTTAAGTAATAACAAAAAAATTATATGGGTTACTCATATCCCTCTTCATTTTTCTATAACAAAACTACATCAATGGTATGTTTAGAGGCGATTGAGAAGATCTATAAATCCTCCGAGAAGTATGGACTTGCTAGGACTAGTGCCTCCATGATGGATTTCTTGATCTATTCGAATGATACTTGTGATTTTAGAGTCCACCTCGCATCATTTGTCTTCGTAAGAATAGCATGTATATGTTTTAGAAGCTCTGTAAAATTTGTAACGATCCTGCACATAAGTTTTTATTTCCCAAGAATGATTGGATTTCCTTATTATTCTGAGGTAGGATGTTCTTTGATATGGCTTCTACTCATTCCATATCAATTCTAACACCTTCTTTAGAAACTACATGTCCCAACAACTTTCCTTTTTGCAAGGAAAATAATTACTTCTTGGGATTCAATGCTAGACCAAATTTTCTACACTTCAAGAAGGTTTTGTCTCAGATGCTCCAAATGGTTTTCATCTAATTTTGAGAAGGTGGTCATGTCATCTAGATAGATGACTATGAACTTAAATCTCCCACCAACAAACGCAATATCCCTAGCTCTTTGGAAAGTGTCCCCTTCATTCATTAGTAGTGCTCATTATGTTTAACTCGGTTAGACAGAATTAAATAATTACAACTCGAAATAAACTCAAATAGTTGTTATAGCTCCAAATCTCACTCTTGAGGTTTGTGAAGCTGCACTCATGGCCTAGGGCAACCCCTCCTTCCAGGCTTGGTCCCAAATTTAAAAAAGCAATGTTTTTTCCCTATACGCGACATTTCCCTGAGCTAAACGTGTGTATATGCGGGTCTGTGTATACCCAACCCGCGTATATGTATAAAAACACTTAAAAAAATAAATCTCCTTAATTTCGGGCAGAGATCATGGGTTTTACCTGTTGATCACCTGTTAGTGCCCATGGCCCAACTATTCCCAACGAATTCCCAACTAAAAAACTACTTTGGTAGAAGTCTAAAAAGGCTTCTATGGGAAGGCCAAAGAGAGGAGAGAAGAGAGAGAAAGATTGCTATGCTGAGATTTCCCTGACCAGGTCTGGAGATTCTTGTGCCTTCTGCACTTCCCCCATTCTACAGGAAACCCTTGTTTCCTTGTGTGTGTTGATGATTTCAGACATGTACTTGTTCAATCATGATCAGATGATCCATTATGTATTTTCTAGTCATTTATACTTGTATACTTGGTGGATCCGCTTGTACTTGATATAAGGACATGTTGTATTTTCTCTGAGCATGGGTATGCCCACCTCAGACAGTGTTTCTTTCTGATCTCCTTTTGTGGCTTGGCAGGCTAAATTCTGGTGCAGTCCGTCTCAGTCTTCGACAGATTCCTTTCCATGAACTTGCTTAATACATTTCGGCCATCATGTACCCCTTCTGACCTCATATATTAGGGGGCATCTATTATAGCTCCAAATCTCACTCTTGAGGTTTGTGAAGCTACACTCATGGCCTAGGGCAACCCCTCCTTCCAGACCTGGTCCCAAATTTAAAAAAGTATTTTTTTTCCCTATACGCGACATTGCCCTGAGCTAAACGCGTGTATACGCGGGCCTATGTATACCCAACCCACGTATATGTATAAAAACACTTAAAAAAAATAAATCTCCTTAATTTCAGGCAGAGATCACGGGTTTTCCCTGTTGATCACCTGTTAGTGCCTGTGGCCCAACTGTTCCCAACGAATTCCCAATTAAAAAACTACTTTGGGAGAAGTATAAAAAGGCTTCTATGGGAAGGCCAAAGAGAGGAGAGAAGAGAGAGAAAGATTGCTATGTTGAGATTTCCTTGACCAGGTCTGAAGATCCTTGTGCCTTCTCCACTTCCTCCATTCTACAGGAAACCCTTGTTTCCTTGTGTGTGTTGATGATTTCATACTACTTGAGAGATCATGGAGTAAGTCATGGAAGGAGTTTGTTAAAGGCTTGAGAGTGGATGAATCCGGGAGATGGTTCCGCTTGGAGCCTGCAAAAGGACGACTCATGTGAAATTGTTCCTTTTCTGTACTTTCTTTGTCTATAATAAAAGAAACACATGTATTTGTTCCTGATATAAATCTTCTTCATGTTTTGATATTCATGTTATGATTCATATGTGATCGATTGTTTAATTACATAACTAACAACCTTTCCTTATAATATGAAGTTGGTTTCTTTATGACATTTAGTCCATATACTACTGCACTTTCTTGAATTGTTTCTTTTGCAGGTCAAAGGAGCAAAGGAACTCCAAGAAGGGTTTGGACCCTGGGAGGCTCTTCTCGAATGTAGGACCTCAGGTACACCCCCTATCGTAGAGTTTTCTTATAGTAGCATTATGATTGCAACGAATGTGTGTTTCTTTGCATAGATAACCTTCAGTTTGCTAGGGTATTCACCCAAGACCCTAGGGGAGTTTATCCCACAACAGTAGTGCTCCTAATTATAGGAGACACTCTACATGACTCTAGTTAGACCCTCAACTTGAATTAACTGAACTAACTAAGTCAAATTAACTTAGTTAACTATTACAAGTTGTCGTGAGATGTGCAGTTACAATTTTATTCCCAATTTAATTCAAGGACAAAATTAAATCAAGATCTTTCTTAATGTTATTTTTAACATTTCTTGTTATTGAATTTAGGCCTCTCTGATCCATATCAAGTTTTGAGAGAAGATTTTTTGGCGTAAATCACATTGGGATGATTTTGTCCGCGCGTTTCAAACCAACGAGTGTGGTTCATTATCAAGACAAGTTGAAGAACCAGATCCTAGCTACAAGTTAAATAGAAGAGCAGATCATCCACCAACAACTATATTGGATTGATTAACTAGACTTTCTAACGGCTATATTTGACTGGAAAATGATTAATTAGACAGGACTACGAGATAGGGTGGGATAAATAAGATTATATAATACATTAATATGAATTAATTAATTACCAAAAGGATTTCTTGTTGTTGTTTTCAACAAGATGAAAAAATTGTTCAATAAATATTTCTTGGTGATTTCTTTTCTCTCTCTTGCTTGGCCTTTGTCTTCACCTAGGATTTGATCCCATGTTAATTTTAGTTAGCATGGTATGTTTTATGCTTAGCACAATTACTTCAATTTACTTTAAGTAGCCCAACGACAATTTCCAAATTATTTTCCAATGGCAATAACATTAAACATAAATCACATTGACATTAATTATATATAAAACATAAAATAAAACGCAGAATACATGCCAAGACAAGAGGACACCAGAATTGGTGGATGTCAGGGAAAAACCCTAATGTGGGGCAAACCCTTTGATCAATTCTTCTTATTATTATATCAAATGTTGAGCAGAGAGAGAGAGAGAGACTATAAAATGTCAAAATTGACTTGCCAAATAAAATTCAAAAAGCCCTGTCAAATATGTAGTCAACTGCATTCAAAGTCAACCCTAACTAGAAATTCAAAGATGGTCAATGCATAAATCAAACTCCTCCTTTGAAGCTCAATCAAAGGTAGTCAAACTTGGCCTCTAGCAACGATCAAAGTTAGTCTAAAACAATCATAAAATCTTCCCTAAGGTCAACCTTACGGTCAAAATAGGTCAAAGTCCTCCTTTTGCCTCGGTTCATGTGCCAAAAAATGCGTCTTGCTAAGAAATAAATTCACCTTGAAAATCAAAGTCAAGCGATGGCCAGAAAGTCAAAGTCAACATTAGTCAACACTAGTCAAACTACAGGAAAGTCTGAAATTTTTGGCCATATAATTATGTTTGAAATTTGTCCTCCTTTGCCACATGTGTGCGAGAAATTGAATGCCCAATAGTTGTACAAAACAATGAGAGAAGGAGAGAGAGAGATGTGTGCGTGATGATGATGCCAAATGAGGTGAGAGGTCACTTGTATTTATACAAGTCATTGAGGGTGAAGTGACATGTCCATTAGGCTTCACAAGCCTACATGATGATGTGGTTGATCTGAACAATTGGACATATGTGGGCATAAATTCAAAAACACATTTTGGCTTGTCCAAATTAGATGATCTTTATATCAATTTTGGTCCTCTCGAAAAGAGGAATTTAATTCAATCATCATTTCCATAAAATGAGCTTTCTAAAGTGTAATTTTTCCCTAGTTGAAAATTTTAACATAGATCCTAGCCTAACCACGTTCCATGACTAGTCCACTAAGAGATATCCACAATACTCTGCTTTTCTTGAGAGGAAAGACAATCTCAAACTAGCACAAAGATCTTGATTTTAAACCAATGGAGGGTGGTGAAGTATCTAAATATACCATATATTGATCAACATATCATTTCCTAGAATCCAAGCGGGGTGTTATTTTTTGAGATATGAAGCTAATTGCATGACTTTCCAAATTGAGGATCCTCCCTAATCACAATTGGGAGACTTTAGACATCTTAACTAGTCCCTAGAGAAACAAATACATTTAATGACCTTTTTCTACCATTCTTCATTCTACGATATTAGCCTCCAAATTTTTTTTCCTCTAATCACTATGTTTATAAAGGAAGGATCTCAAATTTCTAAGCCTACTTGAATTTTGTGGGTGCAAATAGTGGTCCATTTCACTAGATAGAATTTTTTGGCATTAGGTTTCCCCCTTCCCACATAGATTCACATCTCTTGCAATGTTTTCCTATGAATCCCCAATGCAGCTAAAAGGGTTGAGAATTGAAATAGAGGAAGAACTAATAATATAGCTTGAATGATAACCACACATCTAGTAGGGTTGATCTAATTGGCTCCCCATTATTCAATCTGATTTGAATTTGGAGATAATTGGGGCCAACACTGATAATAATGATATTTCAAACTTATAGGAATGCCTATATTTAAATTCCTTCCATCTATATGCTACCAGGCATCCAAGATATGCTTCCCATTAAATCTTCATTGAACTTCCATGTATGTATTTGAATTTTTCTTTTATTAACCAATGCACAAGAGGCCTCAAAAAAACTATCAAAAACTATTTTGAAATTTCATCGTAATGATTACTAAGGCACCTCCCAATAATAATGTATCATCTCCAAATTAAGCATGATTGATGTTTTTGATACCTCTCCCAAAGTGAACACTGGGAACAATTATCTTCTCCTTTTGTAATCCGATTGTCTACTCAAAGGGAACACCTGAGAACAATTATCTTCTCCTTTGGTAATCCAATTGTCTACTTAAAGACTTTACGATTATGATAAATAGAATTGGAGAAAGTGGAAAACATTTTTGTAGGCCTCTTGATGCTTTGAAAAACTAGTGGAACTTCCATTGACCAAGTGAGATATGTAAGCATAAACCCACTGAATTACCTTTTCTTCAAACCAAAATTATTTCATAAATGCAAAGAGGAACTTAAGGTGAACGCGATCAAAGGAATTAGCCATATTTAATTTGATAGTCATTTATTTCTCTCCTTGAGCATTGCTTCAATGGATTGACTCTGGGACAAGAATGATGTTATCCACAATTTTCTTGTCTCTAACAAATCCTAATTTTCAGAAATAATTTTTAGAAGTGGAATTGATTGGAAGTGTTATAATTTTGGTGATCAACTTATAAGAGATATTACATAGGGAGGTTGGTCAAAAATGGGAAAAAGAACATGGATTGAATTCGTTTGAAAAAAGAATGAGTGAGCTACTCCTCCAACATATATATGCATAATAAAATAATCTATCATTCTACACAAATCATAATTCTACACAAATCATATTTGATAATATCCCAGTAAAACTGATAAAAATGTGCTAAGAATCAATCAATGCCCAAGGCCTTGTTTGAGTTAAAAGAACTTAATACTTCACAATCACCCTCCAAAATGGGATGAGGCATCATTATCCTCTTGGGAGACCAAATTGGAAATACGAGCCAACATATCATGCTCATCAATGTCATCCTAAGAGCTTGGTTCTTCATAAAAAGTGTGGAAATCTTGAATTACCTTTAAAAAGAAATTTATAATATCTTTCTTCTTCTAAGCGCTCCTTTTTTTCACTTATTATGTAAAAATTTAGTGTTTTCCTCCCCACTTGTGGAGGATATCCATTGAGCTGGACAATGTTGTCTGGGCACAACAGAAGCCTAATGGAGGGTGACATCAAAGAGATTTCTTATCTACATGTGGTGGTTAGAGTACAGTATCTGAGGTTGCATCTGATGGGTCCTCTTCTATCATGCACTCACCTCTGCACGGAGGATGTGCATATGGAAAACGGGATGTTGGGCTCCGACGAGCACGACGGCCATGGTGAGCATGTGGTCCATCTCTCATGGTCCAGATGAACAGTTTAGAGTCTGAAAGACTTGCCTGGGCAGATCACTCGCCAAGCGGCAATGGAATGGAATAGGTGCAGGTTGTTTCCTCTGACTTCCACATTCTTGACGCCTTCTGCAGAAACCTATAATCCTGTTAAAGATAGCCAGTGGTGGGATTGGTTGTTGTCATCTTTCTTACCTATTTTGATTCTCTGTGACATATATGTTCGCTAAGAGCCTCTTTGTATCGAAATTACCTCCTGGATTCCTCAGTTGCATGAGCAGAACAATGTTTTTTCTTTCTTTAAAACCAAAATAAATAGCCGTACTGAAACCTTTCTTGATGAAACTGATGAGACCGTTCCTAGATCTCCAGGTCATGGGTAATGGACCACATGTTCACCATACTCATAGTGCCAGCCAGAACGAACATCCATTTGCCATGTGGAAATCCTACGTGCAGGGGCAAGCCCATAATGGTAGACGGTCCGACAGATGCAAGGCCAGAGACTCTTTCACCACCGCTTGTACATATGGGAGCTCCTTGAAGTCATTTTCACTTATGCTGTTGTTGCACCCCACAATCGCGTCCAGCTCTACGTGAACGTTGCATGATCAAACTCACAGAGGGAGGTTTGAATAACATTGGAGAGACGATGCGGGATGTCACCGCAGAGATCCTACAGAATTTCGAACAGTAGCAACAACAACTATTGGGGGCCATCCAGATGGGTCTACAGGATCTACAGATCTGTGCATCACAGGCTAACACAGTGTCCACCAAGCTGGCTATCAGTACTTTAGAAGCTGTCTAGATGCTGCTTGCGAAGGACTCCCGAGCGATAGTGCTGTTGGATGGAGCACTGACCATAGAAAATGAATCTAACAAGCCCGCTGTCAGCACCCTCAAGGGAGTGGGGTTGAACTTGGCAGTGCTCCTTGGCGAGGCACTCCACCTACTACAGGATGGAGTGATTGCGGAGCTTAGGGCCTGCGAACAGCGCGCTGTGTAGGTAATCAGTGAACAACATATCAATAATGTGTAGGTGACCGTACAGCGAGACTCTGCCATCGCCATCATGACCGAGGTAACAGACCAAAACAAGCACATAGTTCAGGTCATGGAGGAGGCACGTCGAATGGTCCTAGAATTGGCCATTCTTGAGGAAGAACTAGTCGAGGTGCGCGTTCATAAGCTTGCTACAGGGATGCGCAACACTCGCATAGAGTTTGATAAGGTTCAGCTGGAAATGAGCCTACGGGTTATAGATTTACAGTTGAAGGCCCAGCCTTCAACTCCACCAGAAGTAAAGGAGCACCATGCAACCGCTGTCATAGAGGGGATAACAGTGGTAGACAGTGCAGTAGCAAACGACACACAACTTTTTGAACAGTCGTTCGAGGTCTTGACAAGCCTATAGGAGGATCCTATTGTACAATGGCTGGAGACAGAGGCGTGAGAACCACAATAGTGCCATGATGAAGTAAAAGGTACATCGCTTACCATTACTCTCACACAGAGACTGGAGACGCTGCAGGAGGCCAAAACATTAAAAGAATAGGTAGATGCAATGTAGCACAAAGAAGCGGTGTTGAAGACATGCTTGAACCCTTAGTTGGATGAGGCTTATTCGGTCACAGTCTCTATTAAAGGCAAGCTTGCTAATCTACAAGAAACTCAGCAGAAGCTTCAGGCTGACAATTCAAGACCAGTGATAGAGCAACTGGTTCAAGAAGCGAAGCAAGCAGTCGCACAGTGCACTGTCGAGGTTGTCATCATACAAGTCGATCTAGGAGGTCTTCGCGTAAATATATCTACACCTGCAGAGTGACTCGAGGGCGAGTCACCATGTTTGTGTTGGGGGCTTGTTGGGAACAAGTTCCCCCAAGGACAGTTTTGGGGCTAAAAGCCCATGTTTGGGACAATTTTGTAATAAAGTTGTAAAGTCTCTGCATGTTTTGGTCACGGAGCACGAAGGTGTCAAGAGTCATAAAGGGTTATCTGCCCTTAGTTTGTAAAGTGTAAATTCGACTGTAAAGATCCACCCATGGTCTGCAGACCATGGGATTGTATAAAAATGAGCTAAGTAAGTAAGCTATAAGTAGTTAGTAGCAAAGAATAAAGTAAGGAGTTAAGTATTGGAGTCTTGGTAGAGAATTCTAAGTGTTTCGGGTCTTAGCATAGGTAGAGGCTTTGCAACTGAGTGCGCAGAGGTCAAGGGTGGAAGCCTGTAGCTGAGTGCACAGAACCTTGCAGTTGTGTGCGCAGGGCAAATAGAGTTGTGTATTAACTTAAAGATATAAATAAAGAGAAGCATGATGTAATTACTGTGTATTTAGTTCTTGTTAATGCATATGATTATATTATGTTTTGGATTTAATTTATAATGTTCATATGATGCGTGAATATATATGATTGTGTTGGTTAATTGAATGCAATTAAGGATATCTATGTGGCGCTAACTGTGATTGATTAGTAAGATAAGTAAAACACTTAAGATAACTTGGGAACCTATACAATATGATGTCTTAGCTGAGCGGAAGTACCTGGATCACGGGGTAGGGCTATGCGAAGGTCAATCATACACCTTTGCAGAGGTACTCAATGGCAGAATAAAGGGTAGATTGATAGAGCCCTAAAGCTTAGTGACCTGCGCGAAAGTAGGGGCAGAGGGTATAAACCAACATCACGACCATCTGAGGGTGAGGAAACTTGGTTCCAACATCCCCCCATACTGCTTTGGGTGAGACTTCAGTCCACGCTCCACAAGGTGATGCTGAAAGTGCCAGTAGTGTATGGATTTGTTTGACTAATTAACATTGAACATGGGTAAGGCCCCACAAAGCCCACACTCCACTATTAACAACCAATGATCCAAAGTATTTGGAGGAGAGGTAGTAGCTAGAGCAGAAATAAGATAAAACTCTTTTTTTTCTACAACATTACTTTCCTCATGCCTGTAATTTCTCGTATTTTCGGGACATCGACCATTGCCCAATCGAAAAGAGGGATCATTCCTCTTTCATTTATTGTTGAACTTGTTGTTCCTTTAATTGTAATTTCCTTTGAAATTTTTGTTGTTGTTGTCATCATCCCTTAGATAATTCTTCTTATGAGGACATTCTCTAACATAGTGGTTGAACCTTTTTACAATTGTAGCACATTCCTTTTCTTCCTTCTTTGAATCCTTGCTTGAATCCTTGACGTTGTCTTCTTGGGCCAACATTGTTTTTTTAGCATGAGCAAAGAAAGCAGTAGGTTCACTTCCATTTGAAGGTTTATCTCTCTCCATCATCCTCGTCTTCTCTTGAGTGCATCTAGCTAATTATTCATCGAAATCAGGAACCTTATCATTGTTTACAATCGTGGTGTTAAACACATCCCATGCTCTTGAAAGACCCCCAACTGCAATAAGAGTGAGCTCCTTATCAGCAATAACTTCTCCAATAGATAGAAGGTCATTCTTGACTTGTGTGATCCTCATGAAGTAGGATTGGATATACTCCCTTTTATTCATCTTGATGTCCTTCAACTTGTTTTTGAGAAAGAGGATTTGATTTGCATTGTTTACTTTGAAAATTCCAACTAGCTTGTCATATATCACCTTAGAATTTCCCAAACCGGAAATATAGGCAACCAGATTATTTCTTTGCTTTGACCTCACCTTTTGTATACTTCATTTTAGTAGCAACTGGTGCATTTGAAGGAGGCTCCACCACTTTTCCCTGCACATAGTCCAATACTTTATGCTCCTCCAAAGTTAGGTCCAAAGTCGTATTCCACGCATGATAGTCAGGTTTGTCATTGATCTTGTTTGAAATCTTGAAGTAAGATGTGTAGGAATTTCTTGTAGATTCAATCTACAAATTGTAATATGCTAAAAAAATTGACTTGAATCTACTCTACTCATCAGCAGAAACAATAAATGATCAATGAAATCATGAATCATATAAGAGAAAGAATTCAATCACACATAACACAATGATTTTGGGGGGAAATCCACATCTAAAAACCACTGCTATTTGTATATTGCATTAATCATAAAATATGAGAAGATTATAATGATTTGCTAAACCCCAAGCAACTACACTATCTCTACATATCTCACTACTTCCCATACAGGATCAAGCCAATACTTAGCCAAATTCTTGCTTGCCTAATTCCCTATTAACTTGTGTTTTTCCCTTTGGAATTAGCCCTTATTTAATTTGGAAATTCCACAATTATGAATTGTGAAATCCTCATAGGCGTTCCTCTAATTACATGCACCATTAGTCTAATTTAGATGATTTTACAACTAATAGTACACGGTCCCTAAACTCCAATATCAATTGGGTCTCTCTCTGATCTAACATGCATGAGTTAATTATGAATGAATCTTCAGTTGAAAGGTTGATCATTGTAGGAAGCACCCCACTGTTCGAAAAGAAGCACCCCACTACTGTAGACTACACCCCACTACTGTAGGTTACACCCCACTAATGGACCTCCCACTAATTCCTCCATCAATTGGAACTAGTTTAATTGTCTCTAACTCAGTTAGACTCAATTAAATAATTACAACTCAAAATAAACTCAACTGATGCTCCTAATTGTTGGAGACACTCTACATGACTCTAGTTAGACCCTCAAATTGAATTAACTGAGCTAACTAAGTCAAATTTACTTAGTTAACTATTACAAGTTGTCATAAGATGTGGAGTTACAATTTTATTCCCAATTTAATTCAAGGACAAAATTAAATCAAGATCTTTCTTAATGCTAATTGTCACATTTCTTGTTTCTATTTTAAACACTCTCTCTCAACAAGAAAGGAATTCAACTCTATATCAATCTAGTACCTTTGTGAAACACTTGTCGTTGTTGTTGTTGCTACTGCAACATCTGCAATTGAAAAGCATAAATAAATAAATAAAAAATGAATCAATTTTGTCTTCAATTATCTACTAGGAAAATTGTGTTGTTGTTGACTCTACTACTGAGCTTCATACTACGCTGTCAACACTTCTCTACACTCCTTTGTATCTGGATGACACTGATCCTCCTGCTACTAAATATTGTGGGCCCCCGTAGCAAGGTAATGATCCATGAGACAAAAAAACACCTCAATGGATCCTACCCAAATTTTGACACTCTTGGGACTATTGTTTCACATCACCCCACCTCTCACCTAGAGGTATGGCTACATGTGCTCCATCTTCCCACTTGGCTTGAAATTCCGCCCTACTAGAGGTCTCTACTTGAGTGGATGTATCCACTTGGTCTCCTATTTGCTTCTCCAATTGTGGTTGCTCCACCACTTTCTAAGATTGTTTCTGAGGCTGTATGTTGATAGGTAATGCATGATCCCTCTCAACTACCAAACCTCTAACATTTTCCTTACTCCTCAAGGCTTTGCATGCTTCTTGTACCACAAGTTGATACAAGTTCTTGACTCGCACATCGATCTTTTCACTTGCCCCATGACAATGTGTCTAAGGAAAAATTTTCCTTTGCTAAATATCACATCATAACCACGGTCTTCCAATATCGCGACGAAAACAAGATTCTTCTTTAGTCTTCGAACATACATCACATCTATGAGTCTGAGAGGGGAGCCAAACTCTCTCTGAAAAGTAATTGTATTAATACTAGTCATGTTATACCTCGCATCATCTCCAAACTTATGTTCTACTTGTGGTCTTTCTCCTCCAAGTCACTAAAGAGATCCATATTCCCCATTATATGGAACGAGGCACCACTGTTGAGATACCACATGCTTCCCATTACCATGCTTTCCATGCATGCAATGAGAGTAAAATCAAGTTTGAATTGTGAAGCTAGATCTCCACCTACTCCTGCTACTGGAGACTCCTTCTTGCTTACTTTCTTTCGTGGACATTTCGTGGCAGAGTGCTTAAACTCATGATAGTGAAACCACTTGATGTTGGACAAGTCTTTCTTCTTTCCCTCATCGCCTTGGAACGGATTTCCCTTGGATTTATTTTCTTTGCTAACTAATGCAATATCCTCTTCCACTTCTTTGAATGAGGTCCCATCTCTGTTGTTCCATCAAATCTCTTCTTGTACTAAGTCAGACCATAATGCTCCCACTCTAGTAGCTTCTCCCTCCCATTAACTAAGTCCTGGTAGTTGTGACAGCTCTTGGGAAGGCCTAGAAGTGTTAGGCTCATCATATTGTCTTCAACAATTGTAACACTGCCACTTCTAAGCTCATCCAGACATTGGGTGAACTTGGTCAAGTACTTCGGTATTATGTAACCCTTCTCCATCTTGATATTTCTTAGCTTTTCTTTCAGTGCGGCTTCTTGTGATCACTACTGTTTTGAAATAGGTCTATCAATTCCTTCCACAGTGCAAATGGAGTCTCCTTACCATGGAGGTTTGAGACAATATGATCTCGAACTCCTTCCATGATAATCCTTCTTGCCTTTGCCACACACTTTCTCCACTCTTCCATATCCTGAGCATCAGTTGCTCGAGGATTAGGAATAAATTTGTCTATGAATTCCTTAATCCTAATGTCTTCCAACATTGTCTCCATCTTATCCTTCCAAGAAATATAGTTCGAACTACCCTCAAGGGTATATTCAATTCTCAATCTGTAGAATGACATCCTGCTGGCTCTGAAGTACGATTCTACAAATTTGAATTCTCCTGTAAAATACAATCTCGTATCCTCCTCTTCTATAGTTATTTCATCTCTGATACCATGTAGATAATTCTAAAAATCTAGCTCTGATACCATGTAGAAATTCCTTCTAGATTCAAACAGCATCTTGTAATATGCTAAAACAATTGACTTGAATTTACTCTACTCATCAATGGAAACAATAAATGATTGATGGAATCACAAAGCATATAAGAGAAATAATTTAATCACACATAACACAATGATTTTCTTTAGAAAGTCAGCTAAAAACCCATGCTATTTGTATATTGCATTAATTAAAAAATACGAGAAGATTACAATGTTTTCTCAAGCCTACGCAACCTCTGCACTATCTCTATCTATCTCACTACGTCCTAGACAAGCTCAAGCCAATACTTAGCCAAATTCTTGCTTGCCCAAGTCCCTATTTCCTTGCATTGTTCCCTTGGGAATTAGCCCCTATTTAATTGGGAAATTCCACAATTATGAATTGCGCAATCCTCATAGGCCTTCCTCTGATTACATCCACCATCGGTTTAATTTATATGATTTTACAATTGATAGTACATTGTCCCTGAAATCCAATCTCAACTGGGTCTTTCTCTGATCTGACATGCATGAGTTAATTGTGAGTGAATCTTCAGTTTACTAGTTGATCACTACAGGCAGTACCCCACTGTTTGACTAAAAAAACCCCACTACTACATGTTGCACCCCACTACTGCAGGTTACACCCCACTAATGGACCTCCCACTAATTCCTCCATCAATTGGAACTAGTTTAAGTGAGTTTAACTTGGTTAGACTGAATTAAATAATTACAAATCAAAATAAACTCATGTAGTGCTCCTAATTATAGGAGACACTCGACATGACTCTAGTTAGACCCTCAACTTGAATTAACTGAACTAACTAAGTCAAATTAACTTACTTAACTATTACAAGTTGTCATGAGAGGTGGAGTTACAATTTTATTCCCAATTTTATTTAAGGACAAAATTAAATCAGGATCTTTCTTAATTTTATTTTTAACATTTCTTGTTGTTATTGAATTTAGGCTTCTGTGATCCATATCAAGTTTTGAGAGAAGATTCTTTGGCGTAAATCACATTGGGATGCTTTTGTCCATGCGTTTCGAACCAACGAGTGTGGTTCATCGTCAAGACAAGTCGAAGAACCAGATCCTGGCTACAACTTAAATAGAAGAGCAGATCATCCACCAACAGCTATATTGGATTGGTCAACTAGACTTTCTAATGGCTATATTTGATTGGGAAACGATTAACTAGACAGGAATACGAGATAGGGGTGCGAGAAATAAGATTATATAATATATTAATATGAATTAATTAATTACCAAAAGGATTTCTTGTTGTTGTTTTAAAGCAATGGAGGGTGGCGAAGTATCTAATTGCACCATATATTGATCAACATATCATTTCCTAGAATCCAACGAGGTGTTATTTTTTGAGATATGAAGCTAATTGCATGACTTTCCAAATTGAGGATCCTCCCTAATCACACGTGGCAGACTTTAAACATCTTAACTAGTCCCTAGACAAACTTATATATTTAATGACCTTTTTCGACCATTCTTCTTTCTACAATATTAGCCTCCAAATTTTTTTCCTCTAATCACTATGTTTATAAAGGAAGGATCTCAAATTTCTAAGCCTCCTTGAAGTTTGTGGGTGCAAATAGTGGTCCATTTCACTAGATAGAATTTTTTGGCATTAGGTTTCCCCCCTTCCCACATAGATTCACATCTCTTGCAATGATTTCCTATGAATCCCCAATGCAGCTAAAAGAGTTGAGAATTGAAATAGAGGAAGAACTAATAATATAGCTTGAATGATAACCACACATCTAGTAGGGTTGATCTAATTGGCTCCCCATTGTTCAAAATTTGATTTGAATTTGGAGATAATTGGGGCCAAGACTAATAATAATGGGATTTCAAACTTATAGGAATGCCTATATTTAAATTCCTTCCATCTATATGCTACTAGGCATCCAAGATATGCTTCCCATTAAATCTTTATTGAACTTCCATGTACGTATTTGATTTTTTCTTTTATTAACCAATGCACAAAAGGCCTAAAAAAACTATCAAAAACTATTTTGAAATTTCATCGTAATGATTACAAAGGCACCTCCCAATAATAATGTATCATCTCGAAACTAAGCATGATTGATGTTTTTGATACCTCTCCCAAAGTGAACACTGGGAACAATTATCTTCTCCTTTTGTAATCTGATTGTCTACTCAAAGTGAAGACGTGAGAAAAATTATCTTCTCCTTTGGTAATCCAATTGTCAACTTAAAGACTTTAGCATTATGATAACTAGAATTGGAGAAAGTGGAAAACATTGTTGTAGGCCTCTTGATGCTTTGAAAAACTAGTGGACCTTCTATTGATCAAGTGAGATATGCAAGCATAAACCCACTGAATTACCTTTTCTTCAAACCAAAATTATTTCATTAATGCAAAGAGGAACTTAAGGTGAATGTGATCAAAGGAATTAGCCATATCTAATTTGATAATCATTTCTTTCTCTCCTTGAGCGTTGCTTAAATGGATTGACTCTGGGACAAGAATGATGTTATCCACAATTTTCTTGTCTCTAACAAATTCTAATTTTTAGATATAATTTTTAGAAGCGGGCTTGATTGGAAGTGTTATAATTTTGGTGATCAACTTATAAGAGATATTACATAGGGAGGTTGGTCAAAAATGAGAAAAAGAGTATGGATTGAATTCGTTTGAAAAAAGAATGAGTTAGCTACTCCTCCAACATATGTATGCATAATAAAATAATCTATCATTCTACACAAATCATATTTGATAATATCCCAATAAAACTGATAAAAATGTGCTAAGAATCCATCAATTGCCAAGTCCTTGTTTGAGTTAAAACAACTTAATACTTTCACAATCACCCTCCAAAATAGGGATGAGGCATCATCATCCTCTTAGGAGACCAAATTAGAAATACAAGCCAACATATCATGCTCATTTATGTCATCCTAAGAGCTTGGTTCTTCATAAAAAGTGTGGAAATCTTGAATTACCTTTAAAAAGAAATTTATAATATCTTTCTTCTCCTAAGCGCTCCTTTTTCTCACTTATTATGTAAAAAATTAGTGTTTTCCTCTCCACTTGTGGAGGATATCCGTTGAGCTGGACAATGTTGTCTGGGCGCAACAGAAGCCTAATGGAGGGCGACAACGAAGAGCTTTCTTATCTGCATGCGGTGGTTAGAGTACAGTATCTGAGATTGCATCTGTCGGGTCCTCTCCTATCACGCGCTCACCTCTGCACGGAGGATGTGCATATGGCAAACGGGATGTTGGGCTCCGGCGAGCACGACGGCCATGGTGAGCATGTGGTCCATCACTCATGGCCCAGATGAACAGTTCGGAGTCCGAAAGACTTGCCTTGGCAGATCACTCGCCAAGCGGCATGGAATGGAACAGGCGCAGGTCGTTTCCCCCGACTTCCACATTCTTGACGCCTTCTGCGGAAACCTACAATCCTGTTAAAGATAGCCAGTGGTGGGATTGGTTGTCATCTTTCTTACCTAGTTTGATTCTCTGTGACATATATGTTCGCTGAGAGCCTCTTTTTACCGAAATTACCTCCTGGATTCCTCAGTTGCATGAGCAGAACGGTGTTTTTTCTTTCTTTAAAACCAAAAAAAATAGCCGAACTGAAACCTTTCCTGATGAAACTGATGAGACCGTTCCTAGATCTCCGGGTCGTGGGTAATGCACCACATGTTCACCATACTCATAGTGCCAGCCAGAACGAACATCCATTTGCCATGTGGCAATCCTACGTGCAGGGACAAGCCCATGATGGTAGACGGCCCGGCAGATGCACTGCCAGAGACTCTTTCACCATCGCTTGTACATACGGGAGCTCCTAGATGTCGTTTTCACTTATGATACTGTTGCGCCCCGCAACCGCGTCCAGCTCTGCGTGAACGTTGCCGTTGTCCACTTTGTGCACTTGTGACTTCAGCGAAACCTCTGCCGTTGTCCATTCGGTAAGCAAGCGGTTGTGTGTGTGCCGCGGAACATCATTTCCTGCATCGATATCCAAAACAAATGTTATAATTGTAACACAAATGAGTATAATTTGAAAAGATGAAATGTTGCAGAGATACGAGGACACTCCCTTGCATACAACATATAGAAAATGAAGGATGGAATTAGTGACAGGAAGGCGAGATTAAATGGAAGGGGCATGAACATCCTTAAATAGCCGGGGGACTTTGGAGCGCTATTAAAGTCACCGAGCGTGTAGGGCCCACCCTTCACACTTGCGTAACAGGAAATCGAGGGGAAAACAAGGTGGGGCGATCTGATGAGATGTTACGATGCAGGACACGGTGTGGTAATTTGTACAGCCCTGAAGAAAATAAGTAGCCCCCAATGGGCAATAAATGAGTTCGAGCGGGGCTGTATTTTAGCAAATTAGTTATTCAACAGTAGGCATATACAGCCGTATATTTGTTCCAATTTTACAGCCGCGGGCAGTGCTATCGGGCTCGCTTTCCCTTTCGGCATGAAAATCGACAACCCAACCATTGGCAGCGGTATATTTGTTCCCATTTGTACCGCCGCGGGCAGTGTTATCTGGCTCGCTTTCCCTTTCGGCATGAAAATCTACATGCACTACGAGCGCCATTGAATGTGGTCATGACAGTTATAATCCACCTCACCTTAGATGGCAAGTCGCGACCCATAGTTCCCAAAATTCATGCTTTCATATGTTTGGCCACTCATGTTTGGCCACTCCATCCGATATATCTCTATTCAATTGATTTCTAACATTTTTTTCCATTAAATTAGACATGGAAAGAAACATCCTGCAAACAATAACGTGATAAAACACTTAATTTGCTTTGCAAGTGATAATGACTTTTTGTTTTTCAATTTGATAAAATAGAATGGCTCACTAGGGTTAAGTTTTTCTTTTGACTTTCTCTTTTTATGGTTTATGATGTATGAACTTTTTCTTTTTATGGTTTATGATGTATGATATTGGTGTTTTATTGACTTTTTCTTTTTAAGGTTTTTATGATCTATGAACTTTTTCTTTTTATGGTTTATGATGTATGATATTGGTGTTTTATTGGATGGGCAACTTTTTTATTTAAGGTGTAGTGTTATGTTAGATTTTCATTTTATAATAAGAAAATGGTTATATTTTAAACTTTTATTTTCTAAGATATTAGTTTAGATTTATTTAATACTGGATTTATCAAGAGGGATCAAATTTTTCTAGATGTAAACCTTGTTTTTGGTGTGTAGAACTTAAGAAAAGGTTTGTACCTTGGGATTTGATCCCTCTCGGTGCATGATAGATTTAGTGTTAGATGGATCTAAGTTGGTTTGAGTGGAGGGCAACAATGTCACATTTTTAGATTATCATTATTATGCATATGTTTGAAATAAAATTCAAAATTCACATTATGTTTTCTTTGTTTGGCATGACCATACAATTCTCTTCTTTATTTTGATTTGTGTTGCTTTCCTTGAATGGTTTATATGTTTGTGTTCAAATACTTTGAGTGGTTTGTGTGTTTATGTATTTGGATTTGGATGGTAATGTTTGTGAATGTTATAGTTGTGTTATATTTTTATGTGTATCTATTTTTTTATTAGTAACTAGTTGGTGATAAAGAAGGAAGACAATCTTGTCAATAGTTTGCAGGAGGATTGATATTGCACATTTATTTCATTTAATTTTAGGTATCACAACTTTTGACAACTAATTAATTCTAAAAAGTGTTTCTCCAAATATCACAAAATATATCTTGAAGAATATTTTTTATAATTTACTATTCAAGGTTACTCTTGATTTTTTTTTCTTTGCTTATGTTTGAAATAATTTATTTCCTATATTTTGATTTTTTTTTTTATCTATAATCTATTTTGCAAAGTCAAGAAATAATGCATTTTTTTTTGTTTAACGAGTGGTTAGATAAATCTTTACATTATTTGTTTCTCCAAACAATCATCACATCTTCTTCAAGAATATTTTGATTTGTTTTGATGTTTATAAATATACATTTTCCTCTTATAAATATTTTGAATATATTGTTGTATGCAATGACTCTATTAGTAATTTTGAATATAGTTTGAATATATGTAATTTCCTATTAGTAATTAGTTGGTAATGAAGAAGGGAGACAATCTTGTCAAGTATTAATTTTCACTTCGCATGAGGATTGATTCTGCACATCTTTTTTATTTTAATTCCAGATATCACAACTTTTGACAGCTAATTATTTCTTAATAGTGTCCATCTACCTATTAATAAATATATCTTGAAAAAATATTTTTTTAATAACCTACAACCTAAGATTAACAACATCTAATGCATCTAATGCAAACAATTGGATAGGATTAGAAAACAACATCTACACTGAAATCAATGAATCTAATGCAACCAATCAAATGAGATTAGAAATCAACATCTACACTGAAATTAATGCATCTAGTGCAAGCAATCAAATAGGATTAGAAATACACTTCTACACTAAAATCCATGCATCTAGTGCAAGCAATCAAATAGGTTAGAATTCCACATCTACACTAAAATCCATGCATCTAGTGCAATCAATGTAATAGGATTAGAAATCCACATCTACACTAAAATCAATGCATCTAGTACAAGTAATCAAATATAATTAGAAACAAATATCTACACTAAAATCAATGCATCTAGTTCAAGCAATCAGATATGATTTGAAATCATTATCTACACTAAAATCAATACATCTAGTGCAAGAAATCCTCTTTTCTCTCTGCCCCATCCATTTAATCTTGAAAAATATTTTTAATAATTTATAGTCTCAAGATTAACAACATCTAATCCGTCTAATGCAAGCAATCAAATAGGATTAGAAAACAACATCTACATTGAAATGAATGCATATAATGCAAGCAATCAAATAAGATTAGAAACTAACATCTACACTAAAATCAATACATCTAGTGCAAACAATCAAATATAATTAGAAATCAACATCTACACTAAAATCAATGCATCTAGAGAGAGAAATCAAATAGGATTAGAAATCAACATCTAAACTGAAATCAGTGCATCTAATGCAAGCCATCAAATATAATTAGAAATCAACATCTACACTGAAATCAATGCATCTATAGTGCAAGCAATCAAATAGGATTAGAAATCGTCATCTACACTAAAATCAATGCATATATTACACGAAATATTCCTCCCTCTCTCCCCCCTCCATCTATATCTATATCTATATCTCCCTCCATATCTATTTTTTTGTCCTTCTATCTCACATCCCTAAACACGCACACACACACTCTCTCCATATCTATCTATCTCTCCCTCACTCTCTCTATCTCTCTCTTCTTCCCTCTCTTGACCTCCCATTCATATCTCTATCCCCCTCTGCCTCTCCTTTGTCTCTTTATATCACCCCCAAAACATACACACTCTTTCCCCATATCTATATATCTCTCCCTCCCTCTTCCTCTCCCTCTCTCTCCCCTGTCTATATCTCTTCCCTCCTGCTCTCCTCTCTCCCTCTCTCTTTATCTCCCTTATCACTCCCTCTCTCTCTCCCCACCTTTCTCTCCGTATGTGTTTCTTCTTACCCTCCTCTCTCTTTCCATCCAATTAAATCTCTCTCCCCCACCCTCTCTCCTTCTCTCTCTCACATTCTCTCTCTCCTCCTTCCTCTCTCTCCCTTTCTCTCTCACCTTGTTATCGAGAAATCTAGTGTCCATTCAGAGCTGCTAGTCCCACTAAGATGGGCAACTATCTTAGAAATAAACAAATTAAAGTTACTTTCGTTTTCCTTTATGAGAAGTAGATGGGAGAAAAGCAGAGAGTACCAACCTCAGTCTTTTGCTTGACTCCTTGCTTGTTTCTTCTCCCCTTTGACAAATCTTTGCCGCTCCTTCCTTGCTTACCCCATTTCAAAAAGCACTTGTAAAGTCAAAGCAGCATAATACCTTCAAAGTACAAGGATCTACAATCATAAACAATATAGGAACAGATATATATTGACCACACAAATGCGTATATTATCAAACATACAAGAATGTGGAGGAAAACTTAAATAGCTTTATTGATAGAAAGAGTAGAAGAGAGGATTACAACCC